>JAVTVY010009121.1:0-47665 GCA_036873755.1 Hanleya hanleyi
AGACGTTCGTAAAGTTAGACCGCGGTTCTCAGTTCGCAGTTCGTTATTCGAGGGGACCAGTCATTATTACCCCTCAGCCCATAGGGCTGTGGGGTCTTGTCGTTGTCATGTACGTACGTCCGTCTGTCCGTCCGTCCAAGCGTCCGTTCGTCAACATTTTCTTGTCCGCTAAATATCTGCAGATCTATGAAGTCGGGCCTGACCAAACTTTGGTGAGAGCTTCCTGAATGTTGACTGATGAAATGATTAGATTTTCAGATGGCTATGATAATTTCATGATTTCTAATTTTTTTAAATTTTTTAATTTATTGATGGCTTAGCTTTTGCACTGTTATATCTATGCCCATCGGGAACCCTTGGTTGCATGTTTCATTGTGAATTTTGAAGGTTCCCTGATACAAGAAAGCCTGGTCCATTCATGATTCTCATTGAATGAAGGACAACATTTTTCTTAAATTTTGCTATTAAATCATTCTATTCTACATGTATATCATATGATTTATTCTAAAACTTTTGCATGAACCATATTTGTGTCCACACATTTAACTGGTACAACATAATGCTTCAATTTTTGTCACCAAACATGTTACTGTACCTTGGAAATTATGTAAAACGAGTGATTAGGAGAGCCCATTTTTAGCCTGACTCCGGGCAATTTTGAATCAGTTTGCATACCTGGAGCTTATGCCCCCCCCCCCCCCAAAAAATAATGATAAGGGTGGGCCTGTGTCAATAAGTGTGTTTACTTGTTATCACACTTGTGCAATGCATAAATTGCCACTGATAAAGCTACACTTCCTTGCATGCTGTAATCCCAGCACACCACTCACGTGAAACCGAAGTCTGTTATATACGGTATCCAGGGATTTTTTGCAGGTTCCGATCCCAAACTCCCAGTTCCTTTTCGTAATTCATTATTGAGGGTCCAATTTTTTTTAAGTGAATTTCGGCGCAAAGAGCCTGTGATCAATCACAAAACAGAGGTTTATTAACATGAAATTCAATACCCAGCTATGCAATCGGATCGATATTGAGGCTTCCAGAAGCTTTTTCTAGGAATTGAACAACAACAACATTTTCGTTTTTTGTTTCATTTGAGTTATGGGTGCCCATATGTTTTCCAAAGCTAAACTGGCTCTAGATGAGCCCTGATCCTACTTGACTAAAAAAAAAACAGGCTGAGGGGTCCACGCACCTTTTAGGTGCTTGCCTGCAATTCATGTTTCCTCAGACATGGAGAAAAACATCTGCAGTCCAGTACGTAGCGGTATGACAGAAAAGACGTTCTAAAACGAAAATATGGTACAGTTCATTCTCTGGGCTTGCCATGGAGTAATCAAAACACGGCAACCAATATCATTTTACTGAAGATTAGGCTGTTTGATTCATATACATGTACATACAAATTAAATCACTCACTATATATCTAGTTTATTACCAGTGTCATAAATTATCGTAATCAGACTACACGTATACAGGAAACGGAAGTTATTTCCTTATTCCCTATTCCCGTTTCGATATTCTAAATCGCGCTATGTGAAAGTAGTAACCTTCGTGAAAATCCATATATTTCGACAACCAATATGATTTTCCTAACACGAATGGGACCATGTTTTCCCCAATAAATTTTCTTCGCTGTGAATATAAATTTCACAACAATGCTTCAAAATGTGTGCTATTAAGAACATTTCTAAAGTGCCGTAATAAAATCTGTGTACATTCCACAGTATTTTGCTAGTCACTTTTAGAGTGATCTAGCTATCTTCCTAATACATTTATCTACCTGTATGGCCCATTTTGGGGCGTTTAAAGTGGAGATGCCATACCCTCCGAGACAGCGCTAAATGGGTATTATCTGGGTTTGGTCAATTTACACCTACTGTGGTTGTTGCTCCCGATCACCCAGAAATCTTACTTGCGCCACTTTTAGAGTGGTCTAGATATCTTCCTAATACATTTATCTACCTGTGTGACCCATTTTTGGGCGTTTAAAGTGGAGATGCCATACCCTCCGAGACAGCGCTAAATGAGTGTTATCTGGGTATGGTCAAATTACACCTACTGTGTTTGTTGCTCCCGATCACCCAGAAATCATATTTGCGCCACATTTAGAGTGGTCTAGATATCTTCCTAATACATTTATCTATCTTCGTTACCCATTTTTGGGCGTTTAAAGTGGAGATGCCATACCCTCCGAGGCAGCGCTAAATGGGTATTATCTGGGTATGGCCAATTTACACCTACTGTGTTTGTTGCTCCCGATCGCACAGAAATCCTATTTGCGTCACTTTTAGAGTGGTCTAGATATCTCCCTAATACATTTATCCATCTTTGTGACCCATTTTTGGGCGTTTAAAATGGAGATGCCATACCCTCCGAGACAGCGTTAAATGGGTATTATCTGGGTATGGTGAATCTACACCTACTGTGTTTGTTGCTCCCGATCACCAGAAATCTTATTTGCGCCACTTTTAGAGTAGTCTAGATATCTTCCTAATACATTTAACCACCTGTCTGACCCATTTGTGGGCGTTTAAAGTGGAGATGCCATACCCTGCGAGACAGCGCTAAATGAGTGTTATCTGGAAATGGTCAAATTACACCTACTGTGTTTGTTGCTCCCGATCACCCAGAAATCTTATTTGCGCCACTTTTAGACTGGTCTAGATATCTTCCTAATACATTTATCTATCTTTGTGACCCATTTTTGGGCGTTTAAGGTGTAGAGGCTATACCCTCCGAGTCAGCGCTAAATGGGTATTATCTGAGAATGGTCAATTTACACCTACTGTGTTTGTTGCTCCCGATCACCCAGAATCTTATTTGCGCCACTTTTACACTGGTCTAGATATCTTCCTAATACATTTATCTATCTTTGTGACCAATTTTTGGGCGTTTAAAGTGGAGATGCCATACCCTCCGACACAGCGCTAAATGGGTATTATCTGGGTATGGTCAATTTACACCGACTGTGTTTGTTGCTCCCGATCACCCAGAAATCTTATTTGCCCCACTTTTAGAGTGGTCTAGATATCTCCCTAATACATATCTGTAACCTCATTTGGGGAAGCGTTGTGGCTGGAAGATAACATACGAGACAGCGTTAAATGGGTATTATCTGGGTATGGTCAATTTACACCTACTGTGTTTGTTGCTCCCGATCACCCAGAAATCTTATTTGCGCCGCTTTTAGAGTGGTCTAGATATCTTCCTAATACATTTATCTACCTGTCTGATCCATTTTTGGGCGTTTAAAGTGGAGATGCCATACCCTCCGAGACAGCGTTAAATGGGTATTATCTGGGTATGGTCAATTTATACCTTCTGTGTTTGTTGCTCCTGATCACCCAGAAATCCTATTTGCGCCATTTTTAGAGTGGTCTAGATATCTTCCTAATACATTTATCTATCTTTGCGACCCATTTTTGGGCGTTTAAATTGGAGATGCCATACCCTCCGAGACAGCGCTAAATGGATATTGTCTGGGTATGGTCAATTTACACCTACTGTGTTTGTTGCTCCCGATCACCCAGAAATCTTATTTGCGCCACATATAGAGTGGTCTATATATCTTCCTAATACATTTATCTATCTTTCTGATCCATTTTTGGGCGTTTAAAGTGGAGATGCCATACCCTCCGAGACAGCGCTAATTGGGTATTATCTGGGTATGGTCAATTTACACCTACTGTGTTTGTTGCTCCCGATCACACAGGAATCATATTTGCGCCACTTTTAGAGTGGTCTAGATATCTTCCTAAAACGTTTATCTACCTGTCTGACCCATTTTTGGGCGTTTAATGTGGAGATGCCATACCCTCCGAGACAGCGCTAAATGGGTCACAAAGATAGATAAATGTATTAGAAAGATATCTAGACCACTCTAAAAGTGGCGCAAATAAAATTTCTGGGTGATCAGGGGCAACAAACACAGTAGGTATAATTTGACCATACCCAGATAACATTCATTTAGCGCTGTCTCGGAGGGTATGGCATCTCCACTTTAAACGCCCAAAAATGGGTCAGACAGGTAGATAACTGTATTAGGAAGATATCTCGATCACTCTAAAAGTGGCGCGAATAAGATTTCTGGGTGATCTGGAGCAACAAACACAGTAGGCGAAATTTGACCATACCCAGATAACACTCATTTAGCGCTGTCTCGGAGGGTATGGCATCTCCACTTTAAACGCCCAAAAATGGATCAGACAGGTAGATAAATGTATTAGGAAGATACCTAGACCACTCTAAAAGTAGCGCAAATAAGATTTCTGGGTGATCGGGAGCAACAAACACAGTAGTTGTAAATTGACCATACCCAGATAATACCCCTTTATCGCTGTCTCGGAGGGTATGGCATCTCCATTTTAAACGCCCAAAAATGGGTCACAAAGATAGATAAATGTATTAGGGAGATATCTAGACCACTCTAAAAGTGGCGAAATTAAGATTTCTGGGTGATCGGGAGCAACAAACACAGTAGGTGTAAATTGACCATACCCAGATAATACCCATTTAGCGCTGTGTCGTAGGGTATGGCCTCTCCACTTTAAACGCTCAAAAATGGGTCACAAAGACAGATAAATGTATTAGGAAGATATCTAGACCACTCTAAAAGTGGCGCAAATAAGATTTCTGGGGGATCGGGAGCAACAAACACAGTAGGTGTAAATTGCCCAAAGCCAGATAATACCTATTTAGCGCTGTCTCGGAGGGTATGGCATCTCCACTTTAAACGCCCAAAAATAGGTCACAAAGATAGATAACTGTATTAGAAAGATATCTAGACCACTCTAAAAGTGGCGCAAATAAGATTTCTGGGTGATCGGGAGCAACAAACACAGTATGTGTAATTTGACCATACCCAGATAATACCCATTTAGCGCTGTCTCGGAGGGTATGGTATCTCCACTTTGAACGCCCAAAAATGGGTCAGACAGGTAGATAAATGTATTAGGAAGATATCTAGACCACTCTAAAAGTGGCGCAAATAAGATTTCTGGGTGATCGGGAGCAACAAACACAGTAGGTGTAAATTGACCATACCCAGTAATACCCATTTAGCGCTGTGTCGGAGGGTATGGCCTCTCCACTTTAAACGCCCAAAAATGGGTCACAAAGACAGATAAAGGTATTAGGAAGATATCTAGACCACTCTAAAAGTGGCGCAAATAAGATTTCTGGGTGACCGAGAGCAACAAACACAGAAGGTGTAAATTGCCCAAACCCAGATAATACCCATTTAGCGCTGTCTCGGAGGGTATGGCATCTCCACTTTAAACGCCCCAAAATGGGTCACAAAGATAGATAAATGTATTAGGAAGATATCTAGACCATTCTAAGAGTGGCGCAAGTAAGATTTCTGGGTGATCGGGAGCAACAAACACAGTAGGTGTAAATTGACCATACCAGATAATACCCATTTAGCGCTGTCTCGGATGGTATGCCATCTCCACTTTAAACGCCCAAAAATGGGTCACAAAGATAGATAAATGTATTAGGAAGATATTTAGACCACTCTAAAAGTGGCGCAAATAAGATTTCTGGGTGATTGAGAGCAACAAACACAGTAGGTGCAAATTGACCATACCCAGATAATACCCATTTAACGCTGTCTCGGAGGGTATGGCATCTCCATTTTAAACGCCCAAAAATGGGTCACAAAGATAGATAAATGTATTAGGAAGATATCTAGACCACTCTAAAAGTGGCGCAAATAAGATTGCTGGGTGATCGGGAGCAACAAACACAGTAGGTGTAGATTCACCATACCCAGATAATATCCATTTAGCGCTGTCTCGGAGGGTATGGCATCTCCACTTTAAACGCCCAAAAATGGGTCACGAAGATAGATAAATGTATTAGGAAGATATCCAGACCACTCTAAAAGTGGCGCAAATAAGATTTCTGGGTGACCGGGAGCAACAAACACAGTAGGTGTAAATTGACCATACCCAGATAATACCCATTTAGTGCTGTCTCGGAGGGTATGGCATCTCCGCTTTAAACGCCCAAAAATGGGTCACAAAGATAGATAAATGTATTAGGAAGATATCTAGACCACTCTAAACGTGGCGCAAATAAGATTTCTGGGTGATCGAGAGCAACAAACACAGTAGGTGGAAATTGCCCATACCCAGATAATACCCATTTAGCGCTGTCTCGGAGGGTATGGCATCTCCACTTTAAACGCCCAAAAATGGGTCACAAAGATAGATAAATGGATTAAGAAGATATGTAGACCACTCTAAAAGTGGCACAAATAAGATTTCTGGGTGATCGGGAGCAACAAACACAGTAGGTGTAATTTGACCATACCCAGATAATACCCATTTAACGCTGTCTCGGAGGGTATGGCATCTCCATTTTAAACGCCCAAAAATGGGTCACAAAGATAGATAAATGTATTAGGAAGATATCTAGACCACTCTAAAAGTGGCGCAAATAAGATTGCTGGGTGATCGGGAGCAACAAACACAGTAGGTGTAGATTCACCATACCCAGATAATACCCATTTAGCGCTGTGTCGTAGGGTATGGCCTCTCCACTTTAAACGCTCAAAAATGGGTCACAAAGACAGATAAATGTATTAGGAAGATATCTAGACCACTCTAAAAGTGGCGCAAATAGGATCTCTGGGTGACCGGGAGCAGCAAACACAGTAGGTGTAAATTGCCCAAACCCAGATAATACCCATTTAGCGCTGTCTCGGAGGGTATGGCATCTCCACTTTAAACGCCCCAAAATGGGTCACAAAGATAGATAAATGTATTAGGAAGATATCTAGACCATTCTAAGAGTGGCGCAAGTAAGATTTCTGGGTGATCGGGAGCAACAAACACAGTAGGTGTAAATTGACCATACCCAGATAATACCCATTTAGCGCTGTCTCGGATGGTATGCCATCTCCACTTTAAACGCCCAAAAATGGGTCACAAAGATAGATAAATGTATTAGAAAGATATCTAGACCACTCTAAAAATGGCGCAAATAAGATTTCTGGGTGATCGGGAGCAACAAACACAGTAGGTGTAATTTGACCATACCCAGATAATACCCATTTAACGCTGTCTCGGAGGGTATGGCATCTCCATTTTAAACGCCCAAAAATGGGTCACAAAGATAGATAAATGTATTAGGAAGATATCTAGACCACTCTAAAAGTGGCGCAAATAAGATTGCTGGGTGATCGGGAGCAACAAACACAGTAGGTGTAGATTCACCATACCCAGATAATATCCATTTAGCGCTGTCTCGGAGGGTATGGCATCTCCACTTTAAACGCCCAAAAATGGGTCACGAAGATAGATAAATGTATTAGGAAGATATCCAGACCACTCTAAAAGTGGCGCAAATAAGATTTCTGGGTGACCGGGAGCAACAAACACAGTAGGTGTAAATTGACCAAACCCAGATAATACCCATTTAGTGCTGTCTCGGAGGGTATGGCATCTCCGCTTTAAACGCCCAAAAATGGGTCACAAAGATAGATAAATGTATTAGGAAGATATCTAGACCACTCTAAACGTGGCGCAAATAAGATTTCTGGGTGATCGAGAGCAACAAACACAGTAGGTGGAAATTGACCATACCCAGATAATACCCATTTAGCGCTGTCTCGGAGGGTATGGCATCTCCACTTTAAACGCCCAAAAATGGGTCACAAAGATAGATAAATGGATTAAGAAGATATGTAGACCACTCTAAAAGTGGCACAAATTCGATTTATGGGTGATTGGGAGCAACAAATAGAGTCGGTGTAAATTATAAAAATATCCAGATAATACCCATTTAGCGCTGTCTAGCAGGGTATAGCAGCTCCAATTTAAACACCCAAAAATGGGTCAGAAAGATAGATAAATGTATTAGGAAGATATCTACATCACTCTAAAAGTGGCTAGCAAAATATTGTGAAATGTACACAGATTTTACTACGACCCTTTAGAAATGTCCTTAATAGCACACATTTTGAAGTATTCTTCTCAAATTTATATTCACAGCAAAGAAAATTTATTGGAGAAAACATGGTCTCATTCGTGTTATGAAAGACATAATGGTTGTCGAAATACATCGATTTTCATGAAGGTTACTACTTTCACATAACGCGATTTAGAATATCGAAACGGGAATAAGTAATAAGGAAATAACTTCAGCGACGTCACGTATACAGGGTTGTACACATACCCGTATGAAAATTAAACGAATGACAAACAAGCGACACAATATTTACTATGAAAGAGTCTAAACAGCGCGCTCTATACATAAAATCACCTCGCCTCCCACGTCCGGCCGGTTTGAAGCCACACAAGCTGCAACCCATACCGATTGTTAATGTATCCAGCCTTGTTGTTAATATTTTGCTGCATTTCAGCACGATTTTTAAGATATTTTGCTTCGGTATTTTTAAAATATGAAACATCTACATAATCAGTAAACACGAAACATCCCCAATGTTACATATAATACTTCAATAACAACGTTGTGGACTGGGGTTCCCAAATAGGGATACCCCCAATAACTCGTATATGAACTAGATGTCACCTCATTTCGAATTGTTTTGACATAGGATTAAACGTCTTATCGACATAAATTTATAAGCCAACTAACCCAGTTTGTTTTAGCCGCAATCTATATTATGGATCAAAGGTCAAAATGCCTGAGGAGTTTGAACTTTAAAATGCGTTGTTAATTGATTGTGTGAGTAATTTCATCACGCCACTGTTTACGCGGACTGGATGACCGTATAATACTCAAGGGGACGTTTTGGTGTACTGATAGTCATCTCCATTCATAATCGTAACGCCGCGGATAACCGTGGGAAATACACTTGAATAGATTTGGCACATGAATATCGATATAGAGGTTATCCAGGCGTCTGTTAATACGACTGGTATCAGTACAACATATGTTGGGGAGGAGGGTGGTGGGGGGTGACACAGCGGCGGGAAATGGCCATATTCGGACAATCCAGCTAACTGCTTTATTATCCGCAGAAAGCTGCCACCCCCAAACAACACTTATATTGATATGATTGTAAGTGAAAACTATCAGCGATGAAACATTAGGTATGGTTGTCCATCCCTGCCACAATTCGTAATTTACAGGATGCCTGTAATTCATTTAGCCATAAGTCGTAAATTTTCGCCTTCTTATTATTTCCACCAATGATATGCGCTTTTATCAATTTGGTGCCGGGCTTTACGCAACCTCCAAACTGGGTTATCTTCCCTTCTGCCAGTCGATCGACCCTGCCCTCAGTCAATTTACAAGCCATGTACCAAAACATAATTTCACAAAACCTGAATTTTACCAGCCAAAAACAGTCTTTATCCACATACTAAATACAAGGATATATAATTTTGCAGATGTGAATGTGCGGGACCATTTAATTCCGACAAAACATCATCGCTGATTTGTTTTCAAACAAACAACCGTTAGCCTTGAAGTAGGTCAAATGTTGTTGTTGTTGTTGTTGTAAAGAGATGAACAGTTATTTAACTACACGTAGTCACCGAATGATTGTTCTCATTTGTCTAGCACATCCCCCAGATGTGCTGCAGTTGATTAATTCTGGTTAATTCAAGTTGTTGCGATACAGAGCAGTTCGGATAATCTCACACTTTTAATCTTCGACAAGCTACATGGCTTGGTGAAGACTCACTGTGCGGAGACTGCCAGGGCGTTTTTTTTCGCCCGGTGTAATTTACTGGGGGCAGGGTCAATCGACTGGCAGAAGGGGAGATAACCCTGTTTGGAGGTTGCGTAAAACCCGGCACCAAATTTGCAAAAGCGCATATCATTGGTGGAAATAATAAGAAGGCGTGAATGTACGACTTACGGCTAAATGAATTACATGCATCCTGTAAATACGAATTATGGCAGGGCAGACGAACCTGTAACCATCTGAGCCATCTATACGCGGTAAGACTGACCCTGGGATCGTGTGTATCCATTTCAGACTACTTTCGGCAACTGCTAGAGGGAATTTCCAGAAATCAATACCACGTGACTTCGTCAGCCAATCAGCTAAAGTCTACCGACGTAACCCCAACGTAATCCGCCATTTCGAGTCATGTGATGATCTACTTGTTCAAAATTACAGATCTACCACACCTCTTGGATGATACGAAAGTTATTCATACCTATATATTTTGTAAGCCCAGGCAATATCTGTTTCCGGGGTATGAATGAAAACCTGTAATTTATCAGAGTTTTCGAGTCTGTTTACCGCCGGATGAAGGCCGAACAGAATCCGGTAAAACACCGGATATCACTCCGCGATAATGGAGACACACGATTCGCAAGCCATCTTATGGATGGCGAAGTGTACGCAAATGCAGGGCAGGCGTGGCGATTTTATACCATGGTACAAAATAATTACAGGCATCCTGTAAATACGAATTATGGCAGGCTCGGCATTTTATACCATGGTATATATTATTTATAGCTATCCTGTGAATGACGAATTGTGGCAGGGATGACCAACCATAATTAGGGGCAAGGAATTGTTTTTGAACAGTCCTAGTAAATTTTCAAGACAGAGGATGATATTTTGTTATTCCAAGTCTTCTGTGGTACTTCGGTGCTGTCTCATAAAGAGGATGGACAAAGGCACACTTTGATTTTGATAGATTTATCATCTCAGTTGCATGTATTAGTGTTTTTTTAACAAAACGAAAAATAGCATTCACTCGGGGCGGACTGAGACACTTTTGCCAGGGCACATTATAGTAATCAGATAGTGAAATTTATTTTCACCGTAAAATGTTAGTAAAGTGCATTATTTTGTTTTCTAGATAGCAGTAATTACTAATGCCATCCGATGTTGGTGAGTTTTTTCTAACAATTCCAAGTCATGTGCTTTCGTTGGAATGGGAATCACACGAAATATTGCTTTTCTCAAATTTGGCCCCTGATAAATATTTTGTGTAAGGCAGGGTTCTACAATAGCAACTAACTTAGCCATCACTGTTGAATCGCCTAAAATCGTATGAAACATATCAGCCTTGATTGAAAATATATTTTTAGTTTTGTCCCACTGCACCCCAGTCCGCCTCGAACCTGAAGTACACTGGGACACTTTGTTGACGTTTTAAAATGTAATACTGGAGGAAAGTGTAACTGAAATTTAAAAATTTTGTGTATGATTGTGGCATGTTAAATATTAGTTATAACTGGAGTATGTAAGGCTACTCTATAGGACAAAAACAAAGGAGATTTTTACCATGAAATATGTCCCGCTGAACCCATATCTCCCCTAACCGATAAGAGGTGGATACACGCGAGTGTCTATGTATTGTTGACTTAAGGATTCAATTGTGTCATTACTATAGTGTGACGAGCAGGATGTGTGTTGACGATAAGTACCGTACACCAGCACACATATACGCTTTAGTCAAACCCGGGTAACACTGATAGTTCAGTCAGGATATATCAGCAGGATGGTGAAGGTCGCACAACTATGCGTGTCCGTCCTAACATGGAGTTGCCTTCTTCTGCATGTCAACGCCAGACGACACAAGAGGGAATTCGACAGCCTCAGATGGAACGACTGTGGTGAGTATGAAATAAGGATAGCTATTCGTCAGAAAAATATCCAATGCTAAGATTAATGTTAAGAGATATTTCGGATTATTTTGTTCAATGGCAGAACTTTTCTCGCTCCGAAACTCCTTAATTTAACCTGCGACACAATACATTTCCCCAGACTTAACACAAAAATAAACGCGGGATACTTTCAAACTAACCGAGATGTTAAATCATAATCGAACAAATAATGTTTTAAAAATTTGCATATGCGCGAATATTTAGAAAACGTCGATATGCTCCATAATTTCAGCCGCTTGTTAGTAATGGCCTTTGACACTTTTAGTTGACAGAACAGTCGACCTTTTGCTGAGAGCAAACCACACTTTGGGTATATGTTGGAGAAAAAACGAGATAAATCCCCAATATTGAAGAATGCTAATTAATATGTAAGGGGAGCCACTGATATGCTACAGCAAGGAAATTCCTCAAATGAATTATTTGTCATTTATGTAGTGGGGGAAATATTCACCATAAACCACAACATTCTCCATAGCATCGTGGCATTCTTTACTGTTCATGTATTAGTTAAGAGCACTGGCAAATTCCAAAACCGGAGTCAGGGGAATCGAGGCAGGCGCGATAGTTCCAGTCGTGGAGCCTATCTAATTTTGGCTCCATACTTCAATTTCGGACAGCCCCCCGCCTCCCTACGAAACTCCCTATCACACTGTACACTTTTGTTGTACAAAACTTTTGTTTTACAGTGAATTACTGTAGTTTACTGCTACAAAGTTGCTAGCAATTTACTGTACGTCAAACAGTAAATATTGCAAATGACATTATTTGCTGTACTTTTTCAGTAATTTAGCGAAATTCACAATATTCACAAACGTGCATTTTAAAGTAAATTAAAGGCAAATTTGTTGTGGTCAAATCACAATATTAATTATCCAAAGGACGATGTGCCTTTTTATCGAGGATTCGGCCTTAGTGAAGTGCATTTTTAGAATGCTAAATTCAAAATATTACCAATCTGATTAAAACCAGATCTACGAAAAATCTCTCTCCATCTTACTTGTCATTCGTGTAGATCTGGGGCCAACACTCCGTTTCCGTGTTCTGAGTGATGGTCAATCACAGAGCTTCTCTTTAGCTTTAGGATGTGTGTTTGAAGTCAAGCTCAGTTCAGAGCTATGTCGGGGAGACACGCTGACCTAATAATAGTATGCACTGAGAAATGTCTTGTAATTGATCAAAATTATATTATGTTAATCAAATATCATCGTTTCTTGAGAATAATACTGATCTGATGGAACCAGCTAATATATATGAGATGATGAGTTTTATGCCGCGTATACACGGGTCGGTTACATGGTGTGCACCTGACTTTGATCTGCCGTTGGCTAGGTCTTCGTGAACAGGGCAATCTCCGCCTTGGTTTCAGATCTAAAATCAGCGACATGTCAGTTGGGGAGCGTTCTTTCTATATCTGTTTTTTATAAGATTGAAAATATTACGCAAGGAGGATAATAATTCAATAGTGTATTCATGCAAATCGCTAAGTTTGAGGGCGAATACATCTGTTTCTCTTTTAAGCACATGAATATCGCCTAGCTTCCTATACCGAAACAAGGATTATTTTGTGTAAAGCTGTGTGGTAGATCCTCGTATGCTAACAGACAGAAATATGTGTTTGCACCTCGCACAAATACACTCATTGGCGGCCGTGTTATTCGAATATCTGAAGAAACAATAATTTGCAGTTATTCTGAGTGTACAGCGCACTTTAGTACTTTATAGCCAGTGTCAATGAACAGGATTGGTCTCATTGTCTCACATGCTGTTTTGTCATCGAGTGGATATAGATGAACCTATCTATTATAACATTCGGAGCACATGATTCATGACGAGACGTGTTTTCATTTTATCCGAGCACACAGTCACGTTTGTGTCAATATTTCCCCATCCTCGCCTGTGATCGTCTATTGTTTCCAACAGGCTCGCCTATCCTATACCGCGTGATATATGTGCAATATATATATATACTTCTGCATTCTTATGTTTAATAAACATAATTTACTGATATGCCTGTCCAGAAATGACTAGGCGCCGTTTAGTAAGGTTTTGGCCCACACGAGGTGCGGTTTTGAAATGCCAAAATGAAATATCACGTACGAAATAAATTTTCTGGTTAGATTTAATAATGTATTTATATACGGCATTTTTCAGGGCACTAAATTGTGTAATAACATCCTCTTTAACTTGTGACTTTGTGCAAAATCGTCGGTTTCAAAGTGAAAAGAGAATCTATTTTCTCTCTAAAGATTTGAAGCTAGTCCAGAACCAAATTATTTTTGGCAGCAACTAATTATTTACACGAAGTTCTGGATTTAAATTATCTTGATTCTCGGCAGCAAGAATTCATACATTGTATCCTTATAGCAAAACAGTGTTAGCAAAACAGTGTTTGTTCCGCATTTGCGAGAACCAGCACAAAGTAAATCACTGCTGGCATGCCTGTCGTTATCTCTGACATTAGCAGCTTATTAATATATGTTGGGTATATTTGAATACAATCTCGTATCTGAAGCAATGAGTATTTCCATGCCATACTGTTTGTCATCAGAATTACATTAACTATCAGGAGATATCTAATCCCAAATTCATCCAAATTAGGCCCTGAGTGACAAACTGACTGATTAAAGGATTATGATGGTGTCATTCTCGTCATGGCTATGTTACAAACCGCTTTGTACAATCTTGGCATTCTGTCAACAAAGGGTTTGTCACGTTTGGACAAAATGCAAAAGTGTGGGCGGTTTGCAACATGGCACCACTACCGTTTTGAGTGAAATGCGCCGGACGCAGTAGATGTACTCTCTAAAAACTACTGTGTACAAAAAAAACCACAAATTGTATAGCACTCGTAAACAGGCACTGTTACGAAAAAGAACATTCACAGCCTTGTGAACTACAGATACACAATCACGGCGTACTTCCTATACTCATCACTGTGCGCAAAAAGATACATTACGGATAGGGTGACAATATTTTTGCCGGTAAATACAATTGATTATTGTCGATATGTAGTCAATAGGCACAGAGTTTTAAAATAGCTTGAGGATGAATGAAAATTATGTTATGCAGTCTGTTTGTACATAATGGTAAAAGATGAATGAGAACATTTTCACTAATATATCATCAGTAATATACAGTCATAAGGGATCTTGTATTCATCTTGGATATTTTTTCCGCATAATTTCGTTGATAAAAGACGGACACAGTCAATTGTGTACACAAAATAATACAGTAGTTTTAGACAGTACGTTACGTACATATGCAATATGTATGATTATGATATATAGCTGTCCATTAGTCTTGACGATTTCAAATGTTATTTGACATAATCTAGTATGTTGTTAATCTATGAAATAAGGATACCTGTAAATTACAAGGTTCCTAGATGACATGCCTTTAATTCAAATTTCGATTTGAATGTATATATTTGAGATGTTCAGCTTCAGGGAGCACGTTTTTACCTCATTGTCTGGATGAAAACCATTCATCTGATTTACGTTTCCACCTTTGTGATAGCTTTTTCTACCTGGTGAATACCATTCATCTGAGTGAATACGTTACCATGTGAGAGGAAAACTCCCACCTGCGAGTATAGTCACGTGATGTGTTGCCACAGTCTGATCCCAGACACAGCAGAACTGAACCAAGGGTTAATCTGTCTCATTGATTCGAAATTATCCGCCATTTTGGATTTTGGAGTAAACCTCAAATCAGGAGAAACAATATATCTTTCACCTTCTCCGGGCAACAGGTCCCAGATAAAACTGTCGTATACAACGATCTTAGGATATGGTTCAGTGTTTATATGCTCGTATTGTCTAGTTTTTTTTACAAACCCAAATGAAGAAAACTTTTTTGAGAATTGTGGACCACAGCAAGACAAAGCCCTTCTGCAAAGGTGACATGATGTGGTCATGCTGCCGTTACCGGTCCGTTGAGAAAAGTTTGATTGTCTGGCAATCAGCATAAAGACGGTGGGCTGAACAGCAGCTTGAAATTCACACATAGCATATAATTCAGGATGTTTTGGTGCATTAATAGGCACAACTAATCTATATTCGATCAGGAAGACGTCTAAAGGTTTTTTTAACTCGCCAGTTTTCGTTTTACATATACGTGATCTCACTTTTGACCAAATATATCCTCCCAATATCCTTTCAGCGGTATTTCAGGATTACCAAGGATGTTCTATTTGTCACTATTATTATACATGTTTGAGAAAGATATTCCCCAATAACAATGGGGGTATCAAAAACATTCGTTCTCCAGTTGATATGAAATTATATTAAACAGGCGAGGGCCTATTTATTTCACTGTAAATCCCAGTGAAGAATTGCTTTATCAATATGGAGATCTTGTGTACCGATGATTTATAGGGTTCGAAAACGTTTTAAACATTTTGTATCCTGGTATAAAACTTGATAGTTTCCAGAGTTAAAGAGCGATTGCAAACCCCGACTGCTTAGGTTAATCTGTAAAATCCGACATTCTGTCAATCAGGTCAAGTGTTTGTTAAATTGATGTCAGTTGCTTTTATCAAGGCTGCTTAAGACCCGTGTGACATGCAAGCTGTGTTCTCTTCATATAGGCGTACATGCAAGTATGGAAAGATGCTACACTTATCAAAATGTTGGAAAATATTGACTCGGTGGAATAAAGTTCAAGCGTATATGCGTCCTTTGTACTTTCCTGTACTTAATACAGCTTCGACTCTTGTGGACCTGGATACAATCTACATTGATCATTAGCAGATGATATGACCGACTCCCTGCACATTTCTGTGTTCCGGAAACATCCGATGTGGTCCGAGTGGCAAAAGCACTTGAAACCACTTCATCAACAGGCTGTGATAAATTAACTTCTGGCTACATTCGTCAACAGCTTAGCCAACACTAGCAATTGTAAAGTTGAAAGAATGGACTTTACCCGTTCCACATGAATATTAGTCAAATAAATCTATGTTTAAACTGTACTTACATACATAGGTTCGGGATTGGAACAAGAATCAATGTAAATAAATTCACACACAACAATGAGTATTTTCCGAGTAACCTTCCGAACTCTTTTCTCAGCTTGTTAAAATATAGTAGCCATGTGAATAAACTGGTACGCTAGTCTTTCATATTCCCATATTGATGACTGACGGGTTAATCAACAAGAGATTGCGTTTCACTGATAATGAGCAGGAAAAAATATCTACGGAATTGCCGATAATGCCATTAATTTGAGGCAAATTTTTATTATTTCGGAAGGGATTTTAATGCCGCTAACATGTTACGTAGCATCGACATTTCTTAAAGACATTTTAAAGGATATCTATATACGAGATCTACTCTGAGTTTGACTCTAAAAAAGCTGGCGTTTTTGCAATCCAAAACCAGAGCAAATCATCCCAAATGAATGCCTTAAAATACAAAAAAAAATAGATCAAGGAGAACATTTGTATTCTCCATCAAACCATGTCCATGCTTTAGACACTTGCCTTTGTCTTTGTCAATTGTCTCTGGCTAATATTTCACTATGAAAACTTATACAAATTATAACCGTACCATATCATTTGTGGCAGATGAAATCGGATCACACCATGAATTTATTTCAAAGTATTTCTTTCTTTCAGGGAGCTCTGACCAGCCCCTCCATCTAACTTCAGTAAGTGTCAGTCCGATGCCAGTTGTCCTGCCTGGAATCATGTACATAACAATGGAAGGATACTCCGCCCAGCTTATCTCCAATGCCGCCTTACATATGACTATTCAACGGGACACAATATTTGGATATATGACAATCCCTTGCCTTTTTAATATCGGCTCATGGTAAGTATTTTGAAGGTCACGGCCCCTGAGTTGTCGTTCAGTCAGTTAGTTCTAAGAACATCACATTTAACGCAACATTACAGAGGTGGTGGAAATCGATACCAAATCCATATTTCTAGAAACATCACAAGACGCAAAAGTGATCCCTGTGATGATTTGTATCTCAGCCACGCGTTCATTGCAGCTGTACATCTTGAATGACCTTGCCACACGGCACCTAGCGCCGGCTTGAGTCGTATTAGATGCAACTATTTCAGAGCGATGATGTATTAAACCTAAGTGAGTCATCTGTTGGAAAACGATGAACTATGTGACCGCCAGATAGACAAGTGGGTATTCAGCTGGCCAAGCGCTTCAATCCCAGACTGGGGATTTATTGATTATACATTCCAGAAAAAAACAAGGAAATACAACACAAAACCTGCTATATATCTATGCTCTATTAACATTGGAGTATAACAAGCTACAGTTCGCCTGCGAGCATTATTACCATTAGACTTCGCCTGTGAGCCTTATTGCCATTACAGCTCGCCTATGAGCATTATTGCCATTACCGTTCGCCTACGAGCATTATTACCATTACAGTTCGCCTGTGAGGATTATTGCCATTACAGTTCGATTAATGAGCATTATTACCATTACAGTTCGCCTACGAGCATTATTACCCTAACAGTTCGCCTGTGAGCATTATTACCATTACAGTTCGCCTACGAGCATTATTGCCATTACAGTTCGCCTATGAGCATTATTATCATTACAGTTCGCCTACGAGCATTATTACCATTACAGTTCGCCTGTGAGCATTATTACCATTACAGTTCGCCCACGAGCATTATTGCCATTACAGTTCGCCTATGAGCATTATTACCATTACAGTTCGCCTACGAGCATTACTACCATTACAGTTCGCCTGTGAGCATTATTACCATTACAGTTCGCCTACGAGCATTATTGCCATTACAGTTCGCCTATGAGCATTATTACCATTACAGTTCGCCTACGAGCATTATTGCCATTACAGTTCGCCTATGAGCAGTATTACCATTACAGTTCGCCTACGAGCATTATTACCATTACAGTTCGCCTGTGAGCATTATTACCATTAGATTTCGCCTACGAACATTATTACCATTAGAGTTCGCCTACGAGCATTATTACTATTAGAGTTCGCCTACGAACATTATTACCATTAGAGTTCGCCTACGAGCATTATTACCATTAGAGTTCGCCTACGAGCATTATTGCCATTACAGTTCGCCTATGAGCATTGTTGGCATTTCATTCTTGCAAAATGAACAGCTTCTGCATGAACCTGTACTATTTATTGTCATATTGTATTTCTCTCCCCAGCACATACGACAACATGTGCACTTTACTAGACACCATGATTGAAGAGAACTGGGCCGGCATTTCCCGCCAGGTGTCACAACAGATTAAAAGTCTCCTGCAAAGCGCGCATGTCAACTACACATGTCCGGTCCAGCCAACGACCATCCGGGTGACCAATCACCCCTTCCAATTACCAGAGATCCCATCTATACTGACCTTCTTTGCAGAAGTGAGTGATGCACATTCAAATATTTTTTGGTTTCCTGTACACGAGCAATAAACCTTCACGACTTCTCGTTGAAAGTGTGGCGACCCATATCCTCGGCAATTTTATTCAAGTTTTGAAAAGAACATAACTACTTTCGTTGGTGTTTAACACTCCTAATCGACATCGGAACAGACGCTTTCCACCCATAAAAAGTACGATGGTTCGGACCCCAAAACGTGGTTTTATCATGGCAATCCATGATTGTTTTTTATCAGAGACGTATCCACAAAGTACAGACGCGGAGGGGAATACGGGAGAGGGGTGTGCAGCGCGGGCGCGGTCGTTCAGTATGAAAAGAAGGCGGGGCAAGGACCAGTTTGTAACTGGAATGGCTTGAAATGAGTCTGTTATGCACGGAGAATCGTCCGTAATTTCAAAGTCTCCATGCAGTATTGAACCCTGCAAATAGGCGGATGGTTACCGCTACTATTGAGAAAATTTTTATCGGCGAATCATTTTTAGAGAAACGTGGGGAACATTTAAATGAAAAGCTGATTGCCATTTGTATTTGTTTTTTTGACTTGGGTTTATTGCAAAATATTCAATGTTCGTTAAATCAAATCTAAAATTCAAACGTTTTACGGGAAAGGAACAGAGGGAGTGGTTCTTGTCATTCGCGTTTTACCTCTGTCTGATATAAGCTACCAAATATACTGAATTGGGAACGCGAACAAAACCAATGATTTTGCTTATAACTTCACAACCGATAAGGCCAAAAGGTGGACGTATTGGTGATTTCCATCCGTTTGTCTGGTCCGCGTTCGTGTCCGATCCATATCTGAGAGAGTTTTCTATCTCCACTTCAGATTATTTTGTGAGTGAATACCCCAGGCGCGGACGATGTGTCGCGTATTGGAATGATGGTGGAGGTCAAAGGTCAATGGCCTAAAAAATGAGAAAATCGTTGAACCGTTCGTGCCCGATATATATCAATGTCAATTTTCTACCCACCGTTGTAATGTTTTTTTTTGTAATGAGTGGATACACCACGTGAAGACGATGTGTCCCGTACCAAAATTGACGTCGGTGTCAGAGGTCACCAAGCCTAAAAATTAGGAAACATTGAAAACTGCATTTTTTGTTAGTGGATTCATACGGGGAAAGGTCACTCTGACCCCAAAATCGGGAAATCTTAAAATCGCTTTTGTGTCACTAGATACGTCAGGTGGAGGCGACATGTCATGTACTAAAAGTTAGTTTAAGGTCAAAGATCAAGCTCTCTGCGACCCAGGAAATTGTTAAACATTGCGATTTACTTTTGTGTCTGCAGATACATTAAGGGGAGACAATGTACATGTATCTCGTATAGTTATGTCACGGTCATAGGTCACTGTGACTGATCCCAACATCAGGAAATTGTTAAAAATCCGGGACTTCTGTGCCGGTAGATTTCATGTCAGTAGATACATGTCAGTAGATACAGATGATGTTTCATGTATGAAAATTTCGGCCAAGATCAAAGGTCACTGTCACCTCAAAGCAGCAAATCCTTCAAAATCGATTTATTTTGTAGGCTGAGAGAATACATAAGGAGAGACGATGACTTGTGCGGGCCTATAATGAAACCATTTTGGGGTCCTGGTTCTACTAATATACCGATGTCCGTATTTCATACATAGTCAAAATCCCACGATTGCGAAGCAATCTAGGGGTTTTGTCGCTTTCACCATCTGGCGAACTTACGGTAACCTACATGTCTTCGTCTCGCCATGGGTACCCTGGGTTTTGCGAATAATACCACATTGATAGATAAGAAATTCGAGAAAATCTGACCGATAAATCATCAGAAAAGATATCTTTTTGGAATATGACGTCATTGTGACCCTTGAATCTTAGATTTTCGAAAAAAATCTGTTGGACCTTGGTTTCATATAGTGGTAAACACAGAGAAAGACATATTTAAGAGGAGGCGAATCAGCCGCACTCCCCCCACATCCCCCCCCACACACACACACCGATTGTGGTGCCCCCAAGTCCAATGTGGTTGAAATAAAACATTGGAACATAAATGATTTCTTTATGGATCATAATTCAAATTCACATAACTGATTATACATTTAAACAATTATAATTCACTTTCTCAATTTGCGATTTCAGGGCGACTACAGTGTGAAAGTTCAAGTCGTAGAAAGTACGACGAATCGTCCGCTGGGATGTGTCAATGTAGGACTCTCTCTTAAAAAGCAATCAACAGACAGTGGATGGTTCTTCCGAAAAAGGCGTCATGCTCGAGGGAACTAAGTTCACATCGAGTTCTCATACTTTCTAGATTTGGCAATACAACGGACTTGGTTGAGAATCTCATTTGTCCTGCGAGATCTGGGGAAATAACAGAACTGACCATTCGAACTCCGTCCTTGTTCGCACGATCTCCAATGGTGCATTCGGAGTTCTAAAGTGGTCCAGTCGGTTTGACATGCATGCGGTGAATATGAATGGAAAGCACTCCTGTTTCGAACAGAATTACAGATGCAACCCTTGCCATGTTGGGAAACATACTCGGGCGAGGCATTACACATAGCAAGGCTAGAACTTTGCCCTTTTTCTTTACTTGGGTCATGCTAATAGCCTGGCCTCAGGGAGATCTAACTTTCAAGGAATTTAACAGTAAAGAAATAATGCGAATTCGAAAATTCTTGTAAACAAAGCTGATTCATTTGACTGATGTGAAATATTTGATTCAAAGGCACCGATAAACATTTTTATTAGGCAAGCATCTGATCCGAAATAATTTGAATTTTCACGTTTGCATTTGAAACTAATTTGACTCAAATCTTCTGACACGATGGAATATAATATAAATATATTTCCGTGATGATTTCATAGGTTCCTGGTTTGGACTATATCCTCCAAAATTTCCCAGTCAAACATGATCATCTGGCCACAAAAATCACAAAGACATTTTTCAATCTACCAACGTATCAGGTTAGATAAAATGATGGGACAATGGTTTTATATCATTTTACAGATTTAAAATTGGATCACATATTTCATCCTATATTAGTGAGTTGTCCACGGAACGACCTGAACTCAAGTATACATTAAAAAATAAAGTATATTTAGAACATGACAAACTACTTCTTGTGAATTGTGCAACGTAAGACATTTACTCCGACAACTCCTGTGACCCACGATACAAAATGGCGTATATCTGCGAAACTGTGGCTTGGCGTCTGCTTTCAGTCTCTCTCTCAACCTCCCCACAGCGCATGCTCCATTTCGCAGGCTCCAATAACATCCCTGCCTCCAATAGCGGAAGTTGACCTTTATTACGTTGCTATGACGTATAGGGGAAACCAACCAACGCACGGTTCAGTTTGAATCCGACCAAACAACTCCTTTAGTGTTGCACATGAGCGAACTACTTTTCATATGCTCTGTCCAGATAAACAGGGAAAATTATCTCCAGATAATTCTTTTTAACGCTAGGTCAACGGAGGTATTATGCAGACTTGAAAAGTAATCAAATTTTCGTTAAACATCTATTTTACTATATATGATGTCACTTCCGGCGATGTGCGCGAAGGCCCCGAATCCGGTCCAAAAATCTGACTGGTGGCTGGGGTGTTATTAGACCCCCAGCGAGGTGGTTGTCTCTCTCTCTCTCTCTCTTTCCAACTGTGTAACGGCCGTCATGGAGGATTACTTCAGTCACGCCAGGACCATCGACGGCTCTTTCTCCTGACAACGATGGTCATCATTACACTGCTATTAAAACATGGCGCCAAAAACATTTCAGCTAATGAATGAGGACAGCTCTTTTCAGAGACTATTTTTCTTTTGAAAGAGAGATGCCTGCGCACACACATTGTTATCAGAGGAAACACCAGGTCCCGCACCCCATTTATATCCTAATCCATTGATATTAATTGTTTTCTTCCGCCGTCTTCCACCATGCTCAACGGGTACGAAAACGCTGCATATTCAGCTCATTATTCACTATAGAATATACAAAATCCTTCAAATACACAATCGGGAATTGGTTAAAATTGAACAACAAAACCCATTAACACGATTAGAGCACTGCTGTTGTTGAGTAAGCAAATAATCGAAGTGGACATTTTTATACTCAATATTACTAACGTTATTGAATTTCATATCAGATTACCGTACATGATGTCTCCACTTCCTGATCACGGATTAGAAGCTGTATTCCCCGAACTTGTTTCTTGATGGAGTTATACAATCTCGAAGGGGTTTTGCCGCTCAATTAGAATATCCATTTTCTCTGCTCAAGAGAAAGGAATCAGATAGAAAAAATACATGAGTGAACAAACCCGGATGTTCCATTTGTTGTTTTTTTTGCTCGCAGTGTGCAGGACGACAAGAAGATTTTCCCTGAAAAAACAAGTCACGAAGACGTTGTCTTGGATAGAAGTTTTCAAACTCGAGTTTTCATGCAGCCTGTATCGATAAACATAGAAGACTGGACCGACCTCGCCTGTGTCATCACAGCTCCCGAGCTAGAGTATCTAATTTCGCTTAAATCGGTGCTAGGGGTCGTGTGGATACTTCGTAGTCCCCACATGAACAGCTGCAATAAAAGTGCGGCTGAGATACTGAGGCTGCGTCCGAGAATCCACCGTATTCTTGGGTCTGAAGGTGAGGTGCCGAAGGAAGCGTATCTGTGGAGTCATATAGTTGCTTTTCATTTGTCAAATTTATCCACCTTTTGGATATTGCTACAATTTATTACCTGGGAATGGTAGGATTCTGCTGGCGCCCTATGTACATGTAATTCGACAAATATATGTAGGTTTATTGTTTTGGTGTCTGGCATTACAGGCTAGTTTTTCTGGTTATTCTTCCATTTACTAGATTTACCCCAAGTTGAGGCGTTAATCTAGATGTTCAGATGTTCTCGATGCTCATCCAGTAACATCAAATGAGTTATTTGTTTGAGTTGATCTGTCATCACAACTCCTGCGCCAGCGTATCTAATTCGGATTAAGCCGGCGCTAGGGGTCTTGTGGATACTGCGAAGTCTCCACGTGAATATCTGCAATAAATGCGCGGCCGAGATAATAAGGCTACGTCCGAGAATCCAACGTATTATCGGTCTGAATGTGATGTGCCGAAGGAAACTTTTTTGTAGAGTTATATGGTTGCTTTTTAGTCGCCAGACGTCGTCAATTTTCCCCACATTTTGCATATCGCTCCAATTTAATAGCACACTCGGAAACTTTTCATATATTTATGTAGTGACACTTCGCGTCTCTGTTGCTTTTTTTTCCTCTCACACACTTTCACCTTCTCGCGTTGGGTGAGATATTACCGAGTTCCCAGTATAAATTTGACATGGTTACGTCATAAGGGATAGTCGCTATTTAACCCAAAATGAAATTCCATTTTGTGTATTTGTGAGGACCTCACACATCAGTTGCAGAGTTAGATACTTCGTCAATTTTTGCTCAATTAAATTCGTCACTTTTTATACGCCCGCCAAAAGGCGGACGTATTATGTGATGGCGGTTTCCGTTCGTCTGTCTGTCCGTTTGTCCGTCCCTCGTGTCCGGTCTATATCTGGGGCAGTTTTCTATCCACAGTCCCAATTTTTGGTGAGTGACGATGTGTCGCACACCAAAATGAAGGTCGAGGTCAGTGGTCAAAGGTCACTGGCCTGAAAAACAGGAAATCACTGAAGTGTTCGTGTCCGGTCTATATCTGTGAACGTTTTCTATCCACAGTCGCAATTTTTCGCGAATGGACACGCTAGGTAGAGACGATGTGTAGCGTACCAAAATTGAGGTCAAGGTCAGAGGTCAAAGGTCACTGTTGCCTAAAATCAGGAAATCATTGATCATTGACAGTTTTCCATCTACAGTTCTAATTTTTGGTGAGTGGATGCCCTAGGGGGGAACGATGTGTTGCATACCGAATGTAGGTCGAGGTCAGAGGTCAAAGGTCAGTGTGACTGAAAAATCAGGAAATCATTAAAAAATTCAAATTTTTTGTGAGTGGATTCAGTAGGGGGAAATGAAGTATCACATACAAAAAAATAGGTCAAGGTCAAAGGTCACTGTGACCCCAAATCAGGAATTTATTAAAAATAACATTTTTTTGGTGTCAGTAGGTACATTAGGAGGACACGATGTGTCATCTACCAAAATGTAGGTCAAGGTCAAAGGTCAAGGTCACTTTTGACCAAAGGTCACAATGGTCAAAATTGTGAAATTGTAAAAAAATCATGATTTTTTGAGTTCATTGAGAAATTACGGACAGCCGTTTTGTCATGTACCAGAATTTAGATCCAGGTCAAGGTCACTGCGACCCCAGAATCAGTGTCAGTGTGACCGAAAAATCAGGAAATCATTAAAAATTGCAAATTTTTTGTGAGTGGATTCAACAGGGGAGAATAAAGTGCCGCATACCAGAAATTAGGTCAAGGTCGAAGGTCAAAGGTCACTGACCCCAAAACCAGGAAATTATTAAAAATAACACTTTTTTGTGTCAGTAGATACCTCAGGGGGACACGATGGGTCACATACCAAAATGTAGGTCAAGGTCAAAGGTCAAGGTCACTGTGACCCGGAAATCGTGAAATTGTTAAAAATCATCATTTTTTTGGCAATTGAGGAATTACGGAAAGACGGTTTGTCATGTACCAAAATTTAGGCCAAGGTCGTTAGTCAAGGTCACTGTGACCCCAGAATCATGAAATTCATAAAAATCATGATGTTTTTTTGTCCATTGATACATGGATCGTGTAATGCGATGTTGCGTTCTGGCCATTCATCCATTAACATTTGTTGTCCATGCAATATCTCTAGTTTCAAGGTATGGATTGGTACCCAACTTTGAGTATACCTAACTCGCACGGCAAAGAGGAGCCATACATTTTGAGATCAATTTTTCAAAGGTCAAGGTCACAGTCCCCCAAAACTGAACCAAGTTTTGCTGACAATATGTGTTACGTTGGAATATTCAGAGTTCTTTGCCATACATGTATATGACATTTGTTCTGTGGAGTTATCCCCATGTTTGAAACGGCCACATCTAGTTGAACTATTGTGAAATAAAAAACATACATTTACTTATTTAATGGGGAGTGGGTCCTTTATGAACTTCATATCTGTTTATTAACTCAAGAACAAAGGTTCTCTCGCCCGTAAAGAATCCATTTGCCAATTTCATTGTGGGATATGTGAGCTCTCCGCTCTTGTTTCAAGGTCAGTAGTATATAGCGAGGATTACAGCGCACATTGACTTTTATCTTTTCATCTCGTCTTTGACCTTGGATCATGTTTAGACATGTTACGATGGGGTTTTTCCATCACGGAGAGTACGCATGTGTAGGACGTCACTTCCGGTCTGCGTGAATCGGGCGTGACCTATGCATGTACTGACTTGGTTCTGGTTGGGGTCTCTACGGAAGGATTGGGTGGGTGTATGTAAAATGAGGATTTGTCTCGAAAATATAAAAAGCGGTACACGGACTTTACCTCTAAAATAGGGGAAACCCCCTATCAACTCTATCCCAAAGGGCTAATATCGGTCCATGGCTTATCGGGGCCTGCTGAGAGGGTGGGGGAGTGAGTGTATGTAAAATTAGGATTTGTCCCGAAAATATAAAAAGCGGAACACGGACTTTACCGCTAAAATAGGGGAAAACCCCTATCAACTCTATGCCGAAGTGCTAATATCGGTCCCTGGCTTATCGGGGCCTGCTGAGAGAGTGGGGGAGTGGGTTTATGTAAAATTAGGATTTGTCCCGAAAATATAAAAATCGGAACACGGACTTTACCCCTACAATAGAGGAAATCTCCTATCAGCCCTATTCAAAAGGGCTAATATCGATCCCCGGGCTTATCAGGGTCTGGGTGCATGGGTGGGTGCATGTAAAATCAGGATTTTTCCCGAAAATATAAAAAAAACGGAACACGGACTTTTACCCCCTAAAACAAGGGGAAAACCCCTATGAAGGGCGTATATTGATTCTCATTGACCTTTGACCTCCAGTATAGCGTGCGTATATTCACTACCATTGACCTTTGACCTCAACAATTTGCATATCGTGACCTTTGACAGCCAATCAGAAGCGCGTATTTTGACCTCGTCTGACTGTATGTATGTAGTGACTTGGTTCTGGGGTTTTTCCTTCACGGGGAGTGTGCAGGGGTATGACGTCACTTCCGGTCTTCGTGAATCGGGCGTGACCTGGGACTATGGGATGTATGTACTGACTTGGTTCTGGGTATTTGCCATCACGGAGAGGTTACGTGATCAGTTCAAGGTCATATCCAGTATAGTGTGTGAATATTCACTACCATTGACCTTTGACCTCAAACATTTGCATATCGTGACCTTTGACAGCCAATCAGAAGGGAGTATGTTGACGTCGTCTGACTGTATGGAATGCATGTACTGACTTGGTTCTGGAGGTTTTCCATCACGGTTGTGCGCAGGTGTATGACGTCACTTCCGCGTGAATCGGGCGTGACCTGGGTATGGGATGCATGTACTCACCTATTTCTGGGGTTTTTCCATGACGGAGAGGTCACGTGATAGTTCAAGGTCATTAGAATGATAGGAATGCATGTACTGACCTGTTCATTCATCCGGGGACTTGTTTTCATCCGGGCCATTCATTGTGGTGGATTCTGCGCAAGTGTGTGACGTCACTTTCGGTTTCACTAAAACTACCTCCGAACCCAGAAGAGTTTCAATTTTCCCTTAGACGTAGGGGTTGGATTTTCCATCCGGGTTTTCCCCGGCCCGGTCCGCCCCGCCCCGGCCACAGCGCGCGCGCGCGGCTTATCCGGAAGTGCGCGGATGAATTTCGGGTCAAAAGGTCACATCCAGGTCAAAAGGTCAAAGGTCCCCCTTCCGACAAGGCTCGGACCGCTTCGGGACAATAGATAGCCTTTATCCGCCCTTCCGAAGCAACCATGTATAGACGAGGGTCTCCGACTATATTACCATCTATTTATCCATGTTAAATGACCAGTGGGGATCCCAAGTTTTCCCCAGAACCGTACTGGCACGACAAAATACATGAAACCATGGAACTTATAGTTATAAACTTAATCTATAGCTGTCTCCACTCACCGTCTTCCTGGTCTTTACCCTTAACCGCTGACATGAGCTTTTAACTTTTAGCGTTTAAAATCCGCATGTAAATACACCCATCGCGGTTCCTCCAGCGAGGATGTACTGTGATGGAGGGGATAATAACAGGATTGACCGGTAATCTTTGATTGTTGCTTTCTTTTTGAACTAACCCATCAGAATAGTACGTATCACGGACTACATCCGTAGAGCTACGTATAGGCGCGCGCATGTGTGACATGGGGTGTAAAACACGCCCCTCTGCATCCCACACCTCATTGCTACGGTTACAGAGCCATGTAATTCACTCACGGATTACCGAGCAGTGGTTCGGTCCGTATTTGGACATGGCGACGACAACAAGGGGCGACGGCAGATCCTGGAAGAGTTTACAGAAGCGGTCCTCGACAGAGCGCACTCGATGGAGAGGCGTGCTATCACCCATCACTACTGGACTATGACAGCCATCCTTGATGCCCGGACAATGGATCACGAGCGCTCACGCCGGAACCAGCTACGGCTCGTTGGCCTAGTAATGGTCTTTGCCCTATTCACCCTGACGCTGTGGCAATGACAGCGACAGATAAAGAACGGCTTTTCTGAGCCTCCACAGATGCGCTTATGTGCAACCGATATATATGAAGGTCAGTCACAGTGTGCGTCATTCATCGTTCGTCGTTGGGTCAACCATGTCACCAGTCCTACGAGCCAGCCTTCCCCTTACACCCCAGGTGGGGTTACACGTCTATGAAGATAAAGTCACCATCGGTGAAGACCGTGAAGATTTTTGCTGGTCGCGCGCTGAGGCCATATCCAATACGGTTACGCTACACCGTGGCGGCTGGGCCAAATTTAAACGGGTGTTGAGCGGTGAGCTCGACGGAAAGATCGTCCACATAGACAATGCCATCTACGTACACCGTGGACCCTTCTTCCCACGCCTTGGCCGTTACCAAAACCCTACGCGAGGCTTCACCATAGACTTTGATCTGTGGACAGCCTTCGAGAAAGTGGTGCCTATTGTGGACCAGCTGTTTACACCGGACGAGCGGTCAGCTGTTCCGTTGGGCTGGGCCCGTGTCCTGAGTGAAGCGGCGGCAGAGCCCAATGAACAAATTACCAAACCTAGCAATGAAGCGGAGGTAGACGCCGATGCCCTTGATTATCCGGCTAGACTGTCAGCCTAGTGACATGACAACCCGATCCTTTGATCTCACGTCATAATTCTTCCTATAAATACGCGAGACAGTCAAATCTTGTACCATTCACGTACTGATCATGACGGAGCCAGTACGGGTGTTTCTCAGCTTGATCCCT
Source organism: Hanleya hanleyi (assembly GCA_036873755.1). Classification (NCBI taxonomy): domain Eukaryota; kingdom Metazoa; phylum Mollusca; class Polyplacophora; order Lepidopleurida; family Hanleyidae; genus Hanleya; species Hanleya hanleyi. The sequence continues at coordinate 29,383 of JAVTVY010009121.1, forward strand.
GAGGTTTTCCTGCACGTCTATGCGGATAAGATCGATATCATGGAGGAGGTGGGAGACATCTGTGATGCAGACCCTATACAACCGCACCCGGCTCATATTCGCCTATCCCGGGAGGGCTGGACCAAATTTAAACGGGTGTTGTCTGGTGAACTGGACGGCGATCTCATCCCCTTGTGTCTCGATGTGTACATCCGGCTCGACCCCTTCTTTGCTCAATTGGCTAGGCTAGATGGGGGTACAGTGCATTTTACCCTTCACCATGTTCTATGGTCTGCATTGAAAGATTCCGTGGCAGATGTGGATCAAGTGCCTACGGAGGAAGAGCGGTCATCAGACGAGTTGGACTGGTTATTTACCATGGACAATATACTGGTAGAAGCCGAAGAAGAAAATCAGAAAGAAACTCCGGCCCAAGATATACCGTTATAAATAAACGATAGAGCCAGGGTCCATCATCATTTGTCACCATGAAGCGCTGGGAAAAGGTGTTGGATAACTTATACTACAGTCCCGACAGTCCGGCGGCCTATAGTGCATTGTCGGCTCTCTATCGAGCGGCCAAACCCCAGGGGATACAACGTGCCCAAGTCCGAGATTGGGTAAAAAAACAAGACACCTATACCTTACATCGATCTGTCCGTCGCCATTTTCTACGAAACCGGGTCATCGTGGGTGGTATAGATGCCCAGTGGCAAGCGGATTTGGTCGATATGAGCGCCTTTGCCAAACACAGCGATGGGAATCGGTATATCTTGACGTGCATCGATATCCTGTCGAAGTATGCGTGGGTGGTACCAATCCGGGGGAAAACGGATGCGAATCTCATAGCGGCGTTCAAGGACATCTTCAAGACCGGGCGCAAACCCTTGTATTTGCAAACCGATGAAGGCACGGAATTCCTCAACAGACCGTTCCAACAGTGTTCCCAGAAGGTGTTTTTCTTTCACGTACAACGAGACCAAGGCTTCCGTTGTTGAAAGGCTCAACAGGACATTCAAGGGCCGCATGTATAAATATTTCACCCATAAGAATACAAGGCGGTACATCGATGTTATCCCGAAACTTGTGAGTGGATACAATCGAGCCTATCACCGGAGTATAGAGAGAGCCCCCATTACCGTCACCCAACGCAGTGAAGCCCAAACCCGGCGTGTCTTGTTCCCCAGGCAGTCGCAGCGAACGCTGAAGGAGGTGTTCAAGGTCGGGGACCCTGTACGGATCAGTAAATTCAAAGGTCAATTTGAGAAAAGTTACTTGCCCAACTGGAGCGATGAGCACTTCCTGATTAAACGGCGCCTACCCCGACAGTAGCGAGTCTATGAACTGGAATATCTTCAAGGGGAACCGTTCCTAGGGACGTTTTACGTCACGGAATTACAGCCTGTCGTAAAACAAAGCAAGACTACTACACGGTGAAGCAGATTTTGAAAAGGGAACGCCGCCGTGGCAAACTGTTTTATTTCGTCAAATGGCAAGGCTGGCCCAGTTCCTTCAATTCCTGGGTCGCGGCCAACCAGGTGAAACGACAATAAAGCCAGACATCACTGCTGTCATCCTTCATTCCACGTTCGACCATGAACAGGACGCTATGGACCAACAGCAGCTGCCTGTGAACACAGCGTCTCCCAAAACGCGCAAAGTGCAAGTGGGCTTTGTGGCCATAGTGCTAATCCTGCTGAGTGTGTTGTACGGAGGAGTGTTTTACGACGTAGCCTATCTCAGCAATCAACTTAACCAACTTAGAACTCCAGCCACCAGTCAAACCAGTCTACAGACCTTCTCTACACCAGTCAACCCGGTGATCGAAACGAGCCACATCGAGCCCCACACCGAGTATATAGTCAACACCTACACCAAGTACACCCACTACGTCTCGAAACCCACCGGATTTCATCACTCACAGTGAACAGACAACGACGACCGGCGGTGTACCCACCACCACTCCATGATATCGATATCACTCGTACCAAATTTACAAGAGCGGGTTACCAGGACAGCGCATACGGCTCAAACCATGGACCCTCGGTGGCAGCATCCCTTCACTTGCGTCATCGCAGGACCGACGGGCTCCGGCAAAACGCACTTCGTCAAGAAGTTCTTTCAACACGCCGACAGCATGATCACCCCACCCATTGCCCGAGTCGTGCGGTGTTATGGAGAATGGCAGGCAGCGTATGCAACAATGCCCCATATCACGTTCGTGGAATGCCTACCTAACCTGGCCTATTCGGAACCCGACACCTTGGTGGTTCTGGAAGATCTCATGGCGGAGACGGATGCGCGCGTCACCCAACTCTTTACCAAAGGTAGCCATCATCGACGGCTCAGCATCATCTACATTTTGCAGAATCTGTTCAGTTAAAAACAAAGAAAATCGGAACGTCAGCTTAAATGCCCACTATCTGGTGGTCCTCAAAAACCCGAGAGACACCACTCAACTGCTGCACCTGGCGAGACAGATGTATCACGGCCGCACACCGTTTGCGTTGGAAGCCTTTAAAGATGCGACAACCGTTCAGCACGGGTATATGCTCTTCGACCTCAAGCAAGCCACCCCCGATCATCTTCGACTACGGACCGGAATCTTTCCCGGAGAGACCCACCACGTTTACATGCAAAAATAATGTAAACACACCCACAGTGGCTCCCTCAGCTGGGGTGTGTGTGTTTGATGATGGGGATAATAAAAAGAATTAATACCACATCATGTTTGACTTTGTCTCTGTTCGATATTCCGGAGGTAGCTCGCAAAAGGATAAAAAGAGCAGAGTTGTGGGTTCTAGCATTAGTTGTACATGATGTCTGCGCGAGTATGGAAGCACGCCCCGACTCTCCGTATATTGAAGACGGCCCCACTCGAGTTGGTCCGAGCCATCGTACGCGGTCCGGACCCTGACCTTGTACGCTGTCTGTGTGAGATAGGGTACAACCTGTTAAAAGGCAACGTACCACTGACTCCGACTCAGAAGACCAAGTTGACTAAGCATTAGACAGGTCCCCGAACCCTAGTCCAGAAGCGAGTTATTCAAACACAAAAGAAAAAGGTGTTACAGAAAGGCGGCTTTCTCGGGGTCATCTTATCACCGTAGGCCGATTCCGTGTTGGGTCCAGTATTGGGTGGACTCTTCGGCCGACAATAAACCACACGAAAAAAATGGTCCTCGTCGAACCACGGCTCCTTCAAATCCCCCAATCGCCCTACCCTGTCCCACCTACGGTGAAGACCATAAACACCCTCGATGAGGAGATGCAACAGATCTCACAAAGACCGGGGTTAAGCGACAGTGAGAAAGTACAACGGTACAATGAGACGCTTCAACGGTACATGACGTTCATGGACCAATACAAAACCCTCTCAACCCCACCACCACGCGACACACCGCCGACCTCTGCAGCGCCCCAGCAGCCGCCATTACCACAGCCCCACAGGGGGTGGAAGACGAAGTCCTAAAGAGTGTACCTGCATCGTTCAAGAAACAAGCTGGCCTCGTATTAAAACGGATGAAACAGAATCCTAACATGACTTGGAATGTTAAAGGCGAACTACTGGTACAGAATCAGGTGGCCCCCGGTACCCACATGACGGATTTAGTGAATGACCTGATGCGTCAACGCAGGTCGCACACGGATCCTCGAGGATGGGAGGTCTTCGCTCAAGGCTTGAAAGACATGCATGTACCACAGGAATTGGTGAGGAACCCCCAGCGCTGGGCCTTTATGCAGCGTTACTTAACGAGTCGTGCACCACGACAGACTCCACAACCTTGGAAAACCGAGTGGGAACCGGAGTCACCCCCAAAACACCACCACGACGGGCACCTACCCTTTCACCCCTTTTACCACGCCATCCCCTGAAACTACAGTCATCAAGATCTAAGTCACCGCGACGATCACGACGATTAGCGCCCGAGGCGTGGGACCCCTATTAAAGCCGGGAGCGGAAGCAGGACAGCTCAGTCGCCATGTTTTACCTCACCCTACCCAGTAACAGTTCGCTGCATGTGTTTCCTGACAACACCTTGGCCAAATATGTGACCCAGTTACCGCAACCGTTGCATTTACCTGGACGATGGGAATGTGGACTCGTGGATATCCAATACCTTTACTCGTGGTACAAAGTGCGAACCAATGAAGTGTGGTACGAGGTGACCTACGAAGGAAAAGACACCCGACTCACCCTCTCCGAAGGCCAATACGATACACCCAAGGAGTTCATACAGAGGCTGACAAGGCTGTTGCATTATAAGGCTCTACGGGAGGTCACGAATACTTCAACACCCTCAAATCCTTTTCCTTCAAGAATCACGTGGACTTCGATTACAACGCACACAACGACAAGGCACAGATTATTCTCACCGCAGTCCTATCCTACAGCAAATGCTGGGTCTCGCTCACCCGACCTACACGGGTCCATCCGAGGACCATGGACACATCCCGATGGATATGAAGTCGGGTATGTACGGACTCTACGTCTACTCGGACGTGGTGGACAACCACATCGTGGGTGATATCAACACACCTCTGTTGCGGGTGGCCCCCATTAAAAAGACGCATGGAGATTAAATCACACACAGTTTCACCCACATGCTCTACCTGCCCGTACGACAAACCGACATCAACACTATCACGGTGGATATAAGAGATGACACGGGACGACCGGCGGCATTCGAACGAGGGGAAGTGGTGCTGACACTTCATTTTCGACAAGCACGTGCTCCCCACTTTGCATGATGAAAGTACCTTACGAGTGCGATGCACGCAGCTATATGGACTATTATGCCCAACAGGCCGGGGGTGGCTTTCCGGTCTTTAGCGGTGCACGCATGCAACGAGGACATGGGCTGGGGAACACACTCGGCAGCATCGTCAAAACGTTCCTGCCCTTGGTGACGCGTGGGGTGAAAGCGATCGGCAAACAAGCGGTACGCAGTGGACTGCAAGGCGCCGGTGATGTCTTGGGTGGCACGGCACCCAAAGAAGCCTTGAAACTGCGGGCCAAAGAAGCGAGAGGCGTCATGGTGGCCAAAGCACAACGCACCGTAGGGAATAAAAGAGCTGCCCCACCGAGACCACGCACCAGTCGACGACCGACCCAGCGACGACGCACATCGAAGACCCAGGATATATTTTCTTAAACATATACTTAATCCACGCAGAGTCCTGTCCTTGCACCAACAGTGAATTTGATTTGTGGACTGTCCCGCCTACACAGACCAGTGCCGAACAAGGATTATGGGTGGAGCATCTCCCGCTCCCCAGCATCAACGAAACAGGGCCCATCGAGTCAATGGAGATGGCTCCAGAATCATCCAAGCTGCAACGGTGGGCCCGACGAATCTCTGGCTTCATTCTATGTTTCAACAGGTGGATATATTTCTCAACGACAAACTCATCAGTGACTCCACCAACACGTACCCCTATCGGGCCTACATCGAGACGCTGTTGTCGTATGGACGAGAGGTTAAATAATCTCAGCTGACAGCCGCTTTATTCTACCAGGACACAGCCCAGCACATGAGCACGGTGGACAATGCGGGATATAACAAATTGAAGGCTTTCACCGCGAACGGTGCCTCGGTGGATCTCATGGGTCGACGCAGACATTTTCATGCACGACCGGTGCCTCTTGAACAAGATCCCCATCAAAATCCGACTGATACAAGCGCCTCTGACCTTCGCCTAGGTGGCCACTGACGTAGACGGGCATGCAGCCGACTATAAGATTGTCATCCAAGACGCAGTCCTGTATGTCCGAAAAGTAAAAGCCAAGCAAGGCAATTCACGGTTGGAAATCCACTTCGCACGAGCCCTCGGGACCACCTTCAATGTGATCTGCTACGCCGAGTTTGACAACATCATTCAAGTGGACAAGGCGCGCAACGTCCTGTGTGACTTTACACCTAACATGGATACAGACCAGATAACCACCGTGCTGGAGAATGACCCAGGGACACGTATGGTCTTTCAAGGGGTGTTCGTCCGAGATGTGTTTCCATTAGACCGCATGTATCCTGGTGCATACGTTCTCAGCACGGACCCGATAGATCGACCCGGTGAACACTGGGTGGCCGTGTACTTGACAGAAGCGAGGGCGAATACGTTGACCCGTACGGCCTGCTACCCCTCCATCCCGATTTAACAGACTTCATGGATCAAGGCACAGAAACGTGGTGTTGGAACAGTCAAACGTTGCAAAGCCTGACCAGTAGCGTGTGCGGACAATATTGCTTGTTTAACCTGTAACATCGATGCCGGGGAAAAACTTTATCTACCATCGTACAGATGTTTGACGAGTACCCCAAGGCCGAGGACCGCGATGTACTCGTATATGACTGGGCCGCCTATCATTTCAATGTACAAGCCCCGTTCTGGGCTTAAGTTCTTTCAATTTACAAGCCCCTTGTTCTGGGCTTCAGTTTTCACGTGGTTATTCTCACGTTGTTGTTGTTCACTGAATAAAAAAATGCGGTCTCACCAAAAAAAAATGTCTTGTGTGTTTTCTATATGAGCATAGTGCATGAAGGCTATAACAGACATGTGGGGATTCGGTTAATGAATGGACAGAGAAAAGTAGCCAATCAGTGGCCTAGGATGGGGGCAAATGTAACCCATCAATGTCCAGAAAACAATGCAAGAGCACTGCAGTAAAATAGAGAGCCAACGAAATCAGCCCACATATCAAGTACATGTTTTGGTCTAGGTGCGGCCATTCCAACATTTGACGAGGAGTTACAAGTTACAAGAACCACAGGTGGAGTGAAGTGAGAAACAAAATGAGATTTCACCAAAAAAAACATTGTCTTGTGTGTGTTTTCTATATGAGCATAATGCATGAAGGCTATACCAGACATGTGGGGATTCGGTGAAACTGGCTTTGAACACCGTTGAGAAAGTAGCCAATCAGTGGCCAAGGAAAATCCGAAATTCATCCGCGCAGTTCCGGTGATGCCGCGCTCTTCCGGATAACCCCCGCACGCGCGCTGCGGCCGGGTCGGGACGGGCCAGGCTGGGCCGGACAGGGGAAAACCAGGATGGAAAGTCCGACCCCTACGTCTAAGGGAAAATTGGAACGCTTCTGGGTTCGGAGGTAGTTTTAGTGAAACCGGAAGTGACGTCACACACTTGCGCAGAACCCACCAGAATGAATGACCCGGATGTAAACAAGTCCCCGGATGAATGAACAGGTCAGTACATGCATTCCTATCATTCAAATGACCTTGAACTATCACGTGACCTCTGCGTGATGGAAAAACCCAGAAATAGGTGAGTACATGCATCTCATACCCAGGTCACGCCCGATTCACGCGGAAGTGACGTCATACACCTGCGCAGAACCGTGATGGAAAACCCCCAGAACCAAGTCTGAACATGCATTCCATACAGTCAGACGAGGTCAAAATACTCGCTTGAGGTCAAAGGTCAATGGTAGTGAATATACACACACTATACTGAATATGACCTTGAACTGATCACGTGACCTCTCCGTGATGGCAAATACCCAGAACCAAGTCAGTACATACATCCCATAGTCCCAGGTCATACCCGATTCACGCAGACCGGAAGTGACGTCATACACCTGCGCACTCCCCATGATGGAAAAACCCCAGAACCGAGTCAGTACATACATAGTCAGATGAGGTCAAAATACACGCTTCTGATTGGCTGTCAAAGGTCACGATATGCAAATTTTTGAGTTCAAAGGTCAATGGTAGTGAATATACGCACTCTCTATTGGAGGTCAAAGGTCAATGAGAGTCAATATACGCCCTTGATAGGGGTTCTCTCCTAGTTTAGGGGGTAAAGTCCGTGTTCCGTTTTTTTTATATTTTCGGGAAAAATCCTGATTTTACATGGACCCACCCATGCACCCAAACCCCGATAAGCCCGGGGATCGATATTAGCCCTTTTGGATAGGGCTGATAGGAGTTTTCCTCTGTTGTAGGGGTAAAGTCCGTGTTCCGCTTTTTATATTTTCGGGACAACTCCAAATTTTACATACACCCACTTCCCCACTCCCTCAGCAGACTCCGATAAGTCAGGGAACGATATTAGCCCTTTGGGATGGAGTTGATAGGGGTTTTCCCCTTTTTAACCGTAAAGTCCGTGATCCGCTTTTTATATTTTCGAGACAAATCCTAATTTTACATACGCCCAGTCCCCCACCCTCTCAGCAGGCCCCGATAAACCAGGGACCGATATTAGCCCTTTGAGATAGAGTTGATAGGGGTTTTCCCCTATTTTAGCGGTAAAGTCCGTGTTCCGCTTTTTATATTTTCGAGACAAATTCTAATTTTACATACGCCTCTTAGCAGGCCCCGATAAACCAGGGACCGATATTAGCCCTTTGAGATAGAGTTGATAGGGGGTTTCCCCTATTTTAGAGGTGAAGTCCGTGTTCCGCTTTTTATATTTTCGAGACAAATCCTCATTTTACATACACCCACCAATGACGTGCAAAATCCTTCCGTAGGGACCCCAAGTCCCAGACTCAAATGAATGGACGGCATACAAGTCCGTACATGCACTTCTAATCACGTGACCGCCGCATGATGGAAAAAACCCAGTACATGCATAGGTCACGCCAGATTCACGCAGACCGGAAGTGACGTCATACACATGCGCACTCCCCGTGATGGAAAAACCCCAGTCTAAACATGATCCAAGGCCAAAGACGAGATGAAAGGATACTGTTCATCTCAAGTGCACTCATTGACCTTTGACCTCTGTCACGTGATATGCAAATTTCTGAGGTCAAAGGTCAATGTGCGCTGTAACCCTCGCTATATACTGCTAAGGTCAGCTAGTTATCAAGAGTTAAGACCATTTTAATTGATCATTCAATATAAGATGTGATATATGTTACATTCTCAGAAGCACACAACCTTAGACCTTTCTCTGGATTGCTAGCTACCAATTGGAATCAAGGCTAAAAAGCAACCTTGCAATTTGGACCAGTGTAATTCCAGATATACGGGCGTATATTGAAGCCCCTTCGGCTCTTGTTTCCTTTCTAGTGCAGCTTTTGTTGCAAAGATGTTCATAAGGAAGAGAAAGAAATGTGGCCAACATATATTTCTTTGAAACGGGGTTAACGCAAGCTAGCGCTGTGCACATCATCGCCAGATGTTTTCGCAACATATGGAACTTACGCAATGATAGCAAAGTATATTTAAAATCAATCTTCCCAATGTTACATATTAATCAACCGACTCTTGAAAAACTAAAACTGAATCGAGGAAAACTGATGGCGAATGTTTACCACTTTATTGTACCATCGGATACCAAGGCTACGTGCGAGAATTCTCCGTGCTCTACAGTCTGAATGTGAAGCTATCCAGTGATAGAATCATGCGACTGATCTAATCAGCCGCCAGACCTCGTCAACTTTTCTCATCTCTTATATATATATATCTCTCCAATTGAGATATGAATTAGTATTGACATTGCAATATAGCTAAGCGGAGACAGCTGAAATTATACAATTCACAGATTAACAAATATTAAAACGAGTGAGTTCACACAGGGCGAAAAATAAAAAATGTGCAAGCACTAAAATAGTGAAATTATGAAATACGTATTTCCTCCTCCGGCAAATTTTTCAATGTTTATTCTTTCAAACTGTGCCGGATGGAGCACGGTTGTTTAGTATCACAAAAGTCATCTTTACATTCTTTACAGAACAAAACATGAGTACGATAATATTGAAAATGATTTTCCCACCGACCTACCCACCAATGAATGTTTTTTTTTTTTTCAAAGAGAATACCATCCAAAATGGGTCCATTTCAATCAATCGTCTACTTTGGAGATTGTCACAAATCATTATTTAGCTCCGCATAAATTTTCTTCTTTTTCAGTTGTCATAAACAAACTGAACTCACCATACATACCATGACTACGTGACACGCTGCATGCATCGGAGTCCAAGATAAAATCGCATATAGCAATGTAGAATAAGCAAGAAGTCGTTAGCATTGATATGGAACTTCTCACCGTGAACAAATCATATCGTTGCGGTGCTCTCGAACTCATATTTTCCGTGAATTCACCAGCACAATCTCTATTTGAGCTGGACAAATTATGGGTCATCGCCACAAGCTCTGTTTAGGGCTCCACGAAATATAAATTCACTACTTGAAAAGCTTGTCTTCGTTCAAATATACTGATTGTTCTGAGGATATTCCAATAGTGGACGGAATAATTTTATCAGCTGCGATTAACTCGTCTTTCCCAATGAACATGTTCGTATTCGTATGCAGCTATTAAAGACTTCTACAACGAACTGTTCAACCTTGACCCTGTGAGCCTCGTATTAAATATTCAGTTCCTCATTGAGATGAGTCCATCTTTATCCATTACAATGTTTTCGAACAATTACAGACTGTACGCCTAGGCACACATTATATTCATGCTGATAGGTCCTCGTAATAGCTCTAATAAGTAAACCTTCGTCTATTTTCTCGACGTGCCAAATCTGGATGCAAATCTCAGTGGTATTCTTTTGTCATATAGCCAACCAACAGTATGTGTTGGTGTCCAACACCCGTCTTCGTCAATGTGGTAGAATGCGAAATGAATCTTCCTTTTGTTTCCCAGGAACTAACAATGCAAGCCGTTATTACCGCGTCCGTCCTCTACATTATGTCAACTGCGAAGGAGAAGGAGGATACAGAAAGATTCAACACAATATCACCCTCAACTTGTTGAATTGTATTTGAGATCTAGCGTAAGCCAGAGGTTCTTTAGAATGCTGTAGGGAAATGGACAAAGGTGAAAACCGGCTCAAGAGATAGCCTTACGCTGCATGAAAGTAGTTCCACAGAGATGTGTTTTGGGGATCCTTAGTGGTTGAAAGGCTTTTGTATGTCTATATTTAGTCACTAATAGTCACTTGGCATATATTTGATCCCTTATCTGCATTAAATATTACTCTGTTCATTGTTTTCCCACAAAATATGAGATTAATACTCTCTAAAGTATGGCACACTGGTATCGTCACTTACCAAAGCTTAGACTCTGCTGAGAAAATTATACAGTTTAGCTGGTTAGGTGTATATGTGAGAGATGCTCTACCATAGCAGCCAACCTGGCTATCATTGTCCCATCATCACCTTTGCATGCCACTGTTTGCTTTTCTCACAAGAGCAAGCTGTAACATATCTTATAATCTTTTCCTATCTTGTACTCCACCAGTCAACTTGTGGGATATCCCGAAAGTGTAATACATGTCTGGTCTTATCCTAACTTGTGACATAACCATCATCAACCTTGATGTCCAGCCCTTCTCACTCATAACACTAAATCAATCTCTAATAACCCCTAGGTATAATCTCTCTTATTTACCTTTAGGTGTATGCTCTGTACAAACTAACCTTAATCCCATGTGGGTATTTAGGCCTAGACTTCATTCCACTGGCCCCTCTTTCCATCGAATTCTCAACAGGTCAGTCTGCAGTTTCAATGCAACACCAACAATACCATGTTAAAGAAGGTATCATATTGCTTTCTTTATGGTGGTTAAATTAACATGGTTGTCATGGTGTTCATCTGAAATCCCGAACTGACGTATTGGAGGAATTATGTAAAGATATTATATTAAGATAAAGAGCAAAGTTCAGCTATTTTGGTTGAGTCAAGGTTGGATGAGCACCTACTGTAGTGTCTAATTGGACGGAAATTAATTGGGTAACACATGGTTAGCGTAACGTGTGCAGCATCCCTCATGATAGGACAAACTTTCATTGTTCCCACAGATCAATTTCACAAACTACGATAAAAGTAACTCCGAAAATGGAAGTCATTGTGATATAGTATTCGATATTTCGGCTTCCATTTTCGGAGTTACTTTTATCCTAGGACTGCCTTTCTTTGGTATGTTCAACTTCATTATGCCGGTACCTTTTCAGACGGGCCGTTCGCGCCATGAATCCAAACGTTTAATAAATTTAAACGTTTAACTTGCACCAACCAATCAGATGCCATGAATTGACATTTCCTGTCCAAAAGCAAACGTTTGCTGTTGTAACGTCCAATACTTTAGACGTTTCCTGTCAAAAGACAAACATTTCCAGTATTATATATTCGAGACTTTTAAACGTTTCCGGTTTAAGGGAAATCGTTACCAGTTGTGATCGTCCAGTCAAATTTTTTTATTGCTGCCGCGTATGTTCAAATCTCAACATCAACACGTGTCCCCTGGCAAAACGTTTCCGCTATGTAGTCTGTTTGAACCAATCAAGATAACCCTTACAAAAATTCGCACATATTGTATTCCTCATGTCCTGCGCAAATTGTCCCGGTGCCAAGATATTCTCCAAAACCTTATTTGTAAGAACGGTTTTCATTGGATAAAATACACTACATACCCGAAACGTTTGCCAGTGGAGATTTGCACGTGTTGGTGTAGATGTTGGAATACACGCGGCCCAAATAAAAAATCTGATTGGACGATCACAACCGGAAACGTTATCCTTTTAATCGGAAACCTTTAAAAGACGGAATTTTTCTTTTGACAGGAAACGTCTGAAGTCGCGAATTTACAACTGGAAACGTTTGCTTTTTAACAGGAAAATGTCAGTTATTAACATGTTGATTCAAGTTTAAACGCTTGAACTTTTTAAAGCTTTACAATTTTTAAACGTTTAAGAAGTTGAAACGTTTAAAGGATGCGTTTATGGCGCGAACGGCCCTTCATATACCTTGTCACAGGATGTAACTTGTGATTGCGTTTTAGCCACATACATTCGTGCCTGGTGCAACCTGTGCCTAACTTGAAATTAAGTATATAATTGTGCGTTTATTTCATTACAAACTTATCCCCCAATAACCCAGCTACCTGATCCCATTAAAGCCCATACGCTCTAGTTTTAAAGCTGGTATAGCGACACTTACTATGGATGTAATTTCCACATCCCAGTTTGGTTTCGTCTGATAACACTGGTAGTCTGGATTGCTACAACTATCAACTGTAAATAGCAGTAGAAAATCTGAATTTTTCTTTTAACAGTAAATTCCACTCACAATAAAAACGCTTCCTATTGCAGACAATATCTGGGGAAGGGAAATGTTTGCGGTAAGTTCGGAGCGCACACTCTACGTTTTTCATCAACTGATAAATAATTGCTCTGGTTTCAAACAGAATAGGAACCGTATGTACGGGTGAGTGTCCATGGTGCAAAACACAGTCTGTCTTCGAAATACAAAGAGTGGCTGATGCAGAACCGTTTTTTTAACACATTAAGCATGAAAGAAACAAGAGAAGAAGACAATTTAAAGAGATATGACTCACCTGAGTCGATTTTCACACACCCACTGAAGTTTGTCGCCATGAACGCGCGCAACATACATGTATACATTATTGAAACGCCTATTTGAGATTTCAAGTGGGCGACTATATTGGTTGAGAGATTGCCCGGTATTAAGTTATTGCAATTAATGCTTGTCTTGTCTTAAAATGGGCCTCCATATTCCAACGTTTAGTTTCGGAAAGTTTCAAGCTTTCCATTAAATTGTTAACTTATTTTGGTAGAACAATCCTCCAATAAAACATTGGTGCCACTTTCTTTCTCCAAAATTTGACCTCGATCTTGTTTTTGTTTGGTGACCTTTGATCTTATATGCATTGAACACAGTTGGATAATCCTCAGTTGTCTCACTTTGAACATGGATACACAAGCGTCTAGTCCGTCATTCAATATTCAGCCGTCGTCCATTATAAAATTCCGCGTCCATAATCCAAAGACCTAATTCATATAATAGCATTAGCACTAAATTAAAAGGATGAATCATAGAATACATAAAACTAGGCTATTTCCTGCAAGTCAGAAGCGGTCAACTGTTTTGAATGATGCCATTGTAACGTGTGCCGGGCCGGTCAATGAACGGGACGCAGCTGAGCTTGGTCTCGTTATATGGTAGCGTACAAGTTGTCAGGCCGATGTCCCTGCCGGCACTAGCCCTTGCCAACTAGAGATTCACTTCGACCTGTCACGTTGTCTGGATCGAGAAAGTAGGAGAGTGTAGAGACAACCAAGGCTGATATAGAGTCAAATAATATGCAATAATATTCAGTTAAATGTACAGGATGATCGCGGTTCAAAAATGTAAATATGTACAGTGTTAATATAAAGTGCCGTGTAAAGGGCGGCCTGGCTGCTGGCCCTTTCCACACGGTAGGTAATCGTAGGGGCGGCCTGGCTGCTGGCCCCTCTCTTGGTATGGAATGTCGTTGGAGCGAGGCCAAGGATAGCGGCTCGACGTCCTTCCTTCTCCCGGCTGTTGGAGCGAGGCTATGGATATAGCGGCTCTCTTCTCTGTAAGGTAGGTATATCGTCCCCAGAAAACGTCGTGGCTTCCCACCGTGGATATGACCGTCTTCCCCTTACAGATACGTATGGTCCCAGAGATTGCTCCGTCTTCCCACCGTGGATACGTCTGCTTCTTCTTGTGAGAAATCCCCTCTACAGAGAGGTTCGTCTTCCCACCGTGGATATGTCCGTTCTTCCTCAGTCCTATCCTGTCTTGCGAGGATGCTTCCGTATCGTCTTCCCTCCAAGGTAAGTATGTCTTCCCCAGAAAGTCCCCTGAATGTGTCGTGGCTTCTCACCGTATCGCAAGTACGTCTTTTCCGAGAGATAGACCCGTCTTCCCTCTGGATACGTCTGCTCCTTCTTGTAAGAATTCCACTCTACAGTGTTAGGTTCGTCTCCCCCACCGTGGATACGTCTGTCTTCGCCTGGTTTGTACGTATAGGCGATGCCACTTCGTCCGTGTGATTATTATCTCACTCTAGGTTCGTCTAATAACCGTGATCTTGGCTGACTTCTACCCAGCCGTATTCTGGCTTGCGAGGATCCTCTCCTCAGGATGGATGCGGCTAGATGATGTGGTCTAATATAACGTCTCTGGCAGCGAATCTGTCTGTAACAGTTTTGAGATGCTGTTTCGGTGGCGTGCTCGTAGGCACCGTAAACGGCCCAGACTGAGGTACTCACGATGACCGATGAAACAGACCTTCTTCCGATAGACTTTCTTCAACGCCTCAGATCACATCAAATTGCCATGCTTCCTCTCACGGGTTGGTACCAGTTTTCTGTCACCCGTTTCACGGCGAGAACGCTCTCAGACAGCGTTATGCCTCTCCACCGTGAACAATTCAGGGCCCCCAAAACATAAGCTGGCTTGTGAGAGTGACTTCTTCCTTCGAACTCCAATCAGGTAGGTACAGTTGGATCCTAGGTATCGCCAGTGCGGTATAGTGCCTCCATGTATCAGCAGCCCAATTCCATATCCCTTGGAATATTACTGGTCGCCCCAACGCATCCCAGCATTCGCCGACCACACTGCTGCTCAATACCCTTCACTAATACAACAGACACTGGACTTCCTATGTCCCCTCTTCTTCGTACAGGCACCGTCCACCGATTACACGTCTCCGCATGCAATACACTGTTCAGTCTATTTGCCCAATAGAAGAGTGTAGTTACCTGGTTGCAATTCAGATCCGAAGTGATTTCCATGCCTGATCTCCGTCCTTTATACACATCAGATCAACGTTCACATGACGTCGTGTCGCCCGTATGATAAACCACATTTTCCCGCAGCGCCATCTGCACTATCCAGTCAAAGACAACTCACACCATTGTACAGCTTAGGAACGATAACTCCAACCGTTATCACAAAGCAGACTTTGCGGGAAATTCCCGACCTCTAGTTTCACTTTCGTTACTGCTGATCATATCGCCGTATATTGTTTGCACAGTTTCTTTATCAACGGGAACATTATGCAGTAATCTCCGTTGATATCACAGACCAAGAATGGACACAAATACTGGACGGTAAGTTCATTCAGTTATATACACGTTGTAAATCCGTATTTTATGTTGAGCGTTGTGGCATCATGTAGACCCCTATTTCCGTCCATTTCCGGGTTAGCGTGAACACTTTGTTCCAGGCTTACGCTTTGGTCCGAGCTTGTGTTTAGTCCTGATTCAACGTTTAGGGGATACCAATATTCGTTACACCATCAAGACATCTTGATGTTACAAAAATATCAAATCCGTATCGCTGATCAATATTCATCATCCGTATGATATACATTGTAAAGTCGTTATCTGGAGTATGATGTATCCCAGTCAGGCTCTGATTGTGACTGTTCATATGGACACTAGGAGAATCTTGAAATACATAGGTCCATACGGCGCCCCGGGTTAATGGAATTAGACGAAAAGTACCGCCATCGATCTTGCACGCTACGCTCGTATTTTGCTAACAGCATGCGATTTGTATCGCCAAATTTGAGAAACCTAGAGTGGAAGCGCTTGATGATACAGCCCTGTTTTTACAAGTTTCTGCAATAATGTTTTGTGACGTTGATTAAAATCGACACAATTAATTCAGGATCTAGCAAATGCTGCTTGGCGATATATGTATACGCCATATGGATATCCGTCTCGTATAGCCTATTACTGTCCAGGCAGGGATAGGTTTGCGATGTAATTCCAGAAACCAGAACAACAGTTAAAAAAATGTAGCACCGCTTTTTTCTTTGCCTGATTCAGAATAACCGTTCCAAATTTCGAACAACCATGAATACTCTCCCAGAAATAAACGGATTTACATATAAAAACTGGAGAAGTCAAGTAATCTATTTAAAACAATGAACAGGTTAGGGCATATTAATTGATAGTGAACCCCCATAGTGTTTGTGCGAAACAAGCCTATACTGCTAGCTTAGATCAACTGAATCAGACGGAAAAAAAACGTTGATGGCTAAAATTGTGCCTAATCAAAAATGGTCTATACTGCTAGCTTAGATCAACTGAATCAGACGAAAAAAAACTTTGAAGGCTAAAATTGTGCCTAATCAAAAATGTATTAATTGATTTGAACCCACAGACGGAGGAGTTGCAAACATACATGTATTCACAGTGAAAATAATCCACCAGTGACCTACTTCTGAGAGTTCTTGATACGTTTTTACGTAATATTATATAAACGCTGTAATATGGCATCAGACTACAATTAATCACTTCCGGGTCAGTAGCCACGACCTACATTGTTTAGAAAGGGCCATGGTCCCTTTTCCTTGGCAGCGGCCCATACATACTGCGCCCTGAAACGCATCGCAACTACCAGTCGGACGGCAAAGAAAGCAGACATACTGCGCACTGGCACACTGATTTTTCTCGGGCCAATCAAAACAAATTATTTGCTGGGGTGAAACTGCGTGGTATTTACATTTAACATATAGTTGCTATTAACAAGAATCTTCTGGTATGTTCTTGATCAAATATAAGCAGATCAAACATGCAAGTGTCAGCACAATGAGGTTATCCAACAGCAGTTTGTATTCATTTGTGTACCTGCCCTGCATACTTCGGGGCGAAAACGTGCAAAAAATTTGTTCTAGCGGCAGATACTGAGTCTATTATTCACTCATGGACAGTTCATTGTTTAATCAGTGTTGAGGTGTGTATTTGCTGTTATTTCCTCCGAGGTATCACTGCAGAGAGCGGAATATTTGTATCTGTTTGGTCCCTTGTTTCTGTAGTAAGTGTGCTGCTCAACAGTACTTTTACTGGCTTGGCCTGATTTTCTCCTCGTCTTAATAGGCAGAGCTCAGTCGGACAACATTTTTAGCGTGCATACAGAAATATGAAAACATCGGAACTGAATAGATATTTCTTCTACGTTTTGTTGATAGTTCATACATAATATAGAAAAATGTAATCTGCAAGCATCCATCGGGGATTTATAAGCGTTTAACGGTATTTTCATGGTACATCCGGTGTGTAATACAATAATACAATGCCCCCATACTCATGAAATGAATTATCTTTTATAATTAATTAGAGGCAATATACACGTAAAAGCTATTTTTGGATAATATTTTAGATGGAAAAATACCGAAATAATATAAAAAGGGGGGGGGACAGAAATGGGGCTCGAACCCACAACGACGAAAAAAAGGTTTATTTCTGGGCTCAACGCTGCGTTTAACCTATTGAGCTAACAAATAGCCATAGCTTTGCATTCCTAATTAGTAAACACATTTGTGTCAACAAGGCGACAATTAAAATAATTTTTAATTTCATTTTTTAGTGTTTAAGGCAAGTCAGAACCAAAAAATATTAAACTGTATGGAATGGAAAGATCATTTGAATGAATTGATTTTTGTTCTGGTTCTTGGCTGCCTACTACACAAAACTCTATCCAAAAGGGCGTAAAGTACGTCCAAATTATTTTAACTTTGAATTCCATCCTTGCTCGCAACAAAATTACC
>JAVTVY010009123.1:0-47270 GCA_036873755.1 Hanleya hanleyi
ATGTCTCACTGTGTCCCATGTCTCACTGTGCCCCATGTCTCACTGTGTCTCATGTCTCACTGTGCCCCATGTCTCACTGTGTCCCATGCCCCACTGTGCCCCAAGCCCTACTGTGCCCCATGTCCCAACGTGCCCCATGCCTCGCTGTGTCCCATGTCTCACTGTGCCCCATGTCCCACTGTGCCCCATGTCTTACTGTGCCCCATTTCGCACTGTGCCCGAATCGCTCCTACTCAAGTGCTATAGTTAGATCGTCGACGAACCGCAACAAACTCGTCAAGCAATCGCTGTTTTGAAGCAACAAAAATAGATCCGGGCTGGCGAAAATAACGAAGCGGTTGATGAAGGTAAACTAGGCATTATTACGGAATCTTATGTGAGAATGAGAGAATAGTGACGGATTAGTGACCGAAATATTTCACAGGTGAATTGTCATTCTACTTACCTGTGTAATACTCAGCGTGGAATCCTTTATATGACCTTGATTGGTCAGAATGGAAAACCATGAACATCTTATTTGAAGTAGACCTGATAGAAAGGGGTAAGTTGTGTCCACAGTGTCGTCCCAGACTACGCGTGTCGGAACTGTCCCCATCATACACCTCTACATAGTCATTGTCACATCGTGGTTCAGATTCTAGGGCGAAGTCCGTGAACAGCAGCTTGATTCTATATCCCAGTTTACATGTAAAATGCCAGGCGCAGAATTTTCCTTCGGGGTAAAAAAAGCGGCCAATTTGGGCTGCTTATCTCCCCTTTTGGGTCGGAGATCTCATGCTGACATACATCTGAAAACACCAAATTTACAGATAATACCAATAATATAACTAATAATACAGCTGCTAAATAGTTTCAGTACATTATCCGTGCTTTGGATTGAACTGATGCCAATTAAAAGGCCGGTCATTTGAAATAACAGGTTTCACGTGCCATATCAACCGTAAACATATCATTAAGCTACTGACCGCAATTCTTCCGAGAAAATTGTTCAAAACTTCAAGAAAGTTGAATATTGGAGGATTGGGATTAAAAGAGAAGTTTACCTTTACTGAATTTTATAGAAAAAAACAGAGCACCATGAGATTCTTCTGGATTTAAAGCATTTGATCAAATTTCCAAAAAGAAATTCAGGGTTTCCATTGGTTTACGGAGAAAAAGGAATGAAATCCTGCAAATCATAGAATGTCGGTACAGTTACATTACCGTCGCACGTCAATTCTATGGAGGGGAGAACACTTACCTCACGACATTCCGAGAGTGCGATGGATCGTGCTCTATAGAGCGAAGAACACTTGCCTCACGACATTCCGCGGGTGCGATGGATCGTGCTCAATAGAGGGGAGAACACTTACCTCGCGACATTCCGAGGGTGTGATGGATCGAGCTCTACAGAGGGGAGAAACACACCTCGCGACAGTCCGACAAGTCACATTCTATACAGGGAAGAAACGTAGCGTACAGCATTGGTCCCTGCTTGGTAGGGTAACGTCTGGCTAATCCACAGTACGTGTTTGACGGCAGATATTGAGATCGAGGCCGTCGACGTCACTGGACAACTGAGACACGTGGTTATGGGGGAGTTCTGGCAGGTCGAACATATATAGTTCGCATGGCCCTACTGAAACTGAATCAGGTGATTCCGCGTATGATTTTGCGCGTTGGATTAAGAAATGTCCAGCAACTGAGATGATGATGTGAATATCCATGACAGTATCTCGATTCATGTGATTATTCCTACTCTGTAACGGTTAGCTGATTTAAAAGACCATGTGAACTAACCCTATCCGTGTAGCATGGCGATGTGGAGATGGAAACTCCGCTCATGCAGTTGAAAGTTCGCGATAAGAATGTAAGCAATTTGCTGTGGAAGTATCAATGCCACTTGGATTTCTTTGGATTTCTACATTCAGAGACGGGAGAAAAGAAGAACCAGGAGGACTTGTTTTTTTAAATACGTTTTACCGAGGGACGGATTGTCATGTTTGTTGTTGAGGGAAACCCTTTCGTCCTATAAATAATGAGCAAATGGGGAAGCTCGTTTTAATTCAAATGGCGCAGGTCGAACGACCAATCGCTGGAGGAGTGAAAGCAGACTGTCACTATCTATTAATACCTGAATTAACTGATAGTTATACAGTCTAGGAAGAAACACTGCCCAGTCCGACAGATTGATGATTATAGAGGGGAGAGAACTCATCTCGGCACAGTCCGAGAGTGCGAAAGATCAAACTCTAAAGAGGGGAGAACGCTTACCTCGTGACAGAAAAAAAAAGATTTGAGTCAATATGAGCCTACTTGCATACTCATATGGACATAGAATCATGAGTATTAATTCATTTTATTACTCTCTAAATAAACTTGAGTGAACTGTTCCACTCAAGTTTGAGTGAAATGTTCTTGTTCACTCAAACTTGAGTTACTTTTCACTCAACTTGAATTACTTTTCACTTAAGTTGAGTTAAAACCACTCAAGTTCACTCAACTTGAGTGGGATGAATTTCCACTCTTATGCTTGAGTGAATGTCACTCAAGTTGAGTGCATTTAACTCAAGTTGAGTGAAAATCTCACTCAAGTTTTGAGTGGAATGAATTTCCACTCTTACTTGAGTGAAATTTCACTCAACTTTTTTTAGAGAGTACATATTCAAAATTACTTCATTATACATCAAATAATTATTACCAAATTTATTATGTAGTTTTGCGAAGAAAATAACAAAATACAAAATTCAGAAAATTTGAAAGAGAAAACGACTCAAACATTTTTCGAATTCCTTTTACATTTCCTGGTAGATCTTCCCCGCTATATATATTGCGCGAGGTTTCAGCCCTTCGCCAGGGACGTCATGAGCGGTGTTATTCCTTCCATCGTTACAACGTTAACAGTATATAGGCCTACATTATGGAAAAGTTTAATTTGTTGGATAGTCATTAGCGGTGTGTTTCCCTCCACTCCTTAACCACGTTAGCAGTACATATTACGGTCGACTTTGATCTGTTGGACTGTTGCGCGATCGTGATGAGATATTTTTTTCGCTCTCACCCATCATGGTCTTTTTCTTTAAATCGAGGGGCGGGTGTGATTTTAGATTTGCAAACTGAGGGCAAACTGGGGGTTACTTTTCGGGACAGACAGTGTGGAAGTTGCTAATGGCGCCATGAAAGTACTCGCCAATATTGATGAAACTTTACCTTCAGTAGATGTTCCGGTTGGCGGTGTTACGGTTGGTAAAGGCAAGGTTGTTGGCGCTGTACTTTCAGTAGGCCTTCTGCTCAATTCGGTTTGTGTTGATTGCGAGTTGGTAGCGGATCCTTCGATATCTGGAGCTGAAGAATGAAAAAGACAAATCGTGTTATTCAGATGATCAGAAACTAAATATTCACAGAAACGCTGAGATTGGTTATTGAGATGATCAGCAGAATCTTCACGGAAGCGCTGTGATTGGTTATTGAGATGATCAGCAGAATCTTCACAGAAACGCTGTGATTGGTTATTGAGATGATCAGCAGAATCTTCACAGAAACGCTGTGATTGGTTATTGAGATGATCAGCAGAATCTTCACAGAAATGCTGTGATTGGCTGGATATTCATCCAATTTTCTTCACAAGCCAATGAATAGGCCAGAATTCCATTTTGAAACTTTGAATTGACCAATCAAATGGTTTAAAGTTGAACGAAACATCGTTGTGCAATGTTGTGTCTATACGACGCAAAAATCTTCTGTCACTAGCCAAATTTGTCTACAACCGATAAGAAAAGTTAAACGCCAGGTCACTTGAGTCGCAGCCTCCAGGAGAGATACCCATTTCAAATTCGCGTAAGTTAGAAAAACAAGACTTAGCTAGATTAAACGATACCAAGTGGACAAACCAATACTGCATAACTATCTTTCCTGTAAGACAATATCTCAGTTCTCATGAACTACAGGCTTTTTCGAGGATGAGGAGAGTGGGGGCACAATCAAGGTGTTTGCGTTAACAAAGTGACAATATAATACACGACGCTACTTATTTATTGTTGTGAAACTGTTAGCGGTAAACAGTCCGTTATCAGAGGAGGGAATAATTGAATTGACTAAAAATCCAACAACGGGTATCGTACGTTCATTGGGGAACGGGAATGTTTTTGGGCGAAATACAATGATATTCCGCCATGATAGATACGAGGTCCGGGAAATCACATAAAGCAAATACAAAACGAAAGGGGGCAGCTACGCCCAATGAGAACCGGGAACATGAAACATACTTTTTACATGTTTTAACCTGCATAGGCCTGTACTTCTTCATTGTTTTGGCCAAAGGTTTGGTTGAGAGATAATGAAACTTTTTCTGGATAGCTGTAGTATGATGGGAGTGTTGGAAAAGGGATTGAAACTATGCTTTGGACCGATGACAGTGAGACTTGGTTAAGATATATGCAGCTATGGGATCGGAAACTTGAGACATTCGGGAAGGGAATTTCGCGCCTATTGGGGTCCGGAACATGAAATAAACATTAACATAAAGGTGCTTAGGATGGTTTCTGAAACGGACTCGAGAAAGGACGGGGCGAGGAGTTTGAAGAACATTTAAACCCCACCTGTCCATGATAAAAAAAATGGTACATTCAGGGATTTTGGCCCAAGTGAACCATGCTGCCCCATAACAAACTTCCAGGCATGTCATTGGTCACTGCCTTTTCTGATGTAAACAGCTGAGAATTGCTGTCACTGTTATGCATTGCATCATGGGTTGTTCTGGAGCAGCGAGGTTTACCTATACATATAAGATTACAACCCTTACTACACCGCCATCGTGCAAAATTATAACCCTCAGTACTCCGTCATCACGCAAGATTACAACCCCACTACACCGTCATCGTGCAAGATTACAACCCTCACTACACTGTCGTCGTGCAAGATTACAACGCTCAGTACACCGTCATCGTGCAAGTTTAAAACCCTCATTACACCGTCATCGTGCAAGATTACAACCCTCACTACACCGTCGTCGTGCAAGATTACAACCCTCAGTACACCGTCGTCGTGCAAGATTACAACCCTCAGTACACCGTCATCTTGAAATGTTACAACCCTCAGTACACCGTCATCGTGCAAAATTATAACACTCGCTACATCGTCATCATGCAAGTTTACAACCCTTACTGTACCGTCATCTTGCAAGGTTACTACCCTCAGTACACCGTCATCTTGCAAGATTACAACCCTCAGCACACCGTCATCTTGCAATATTACAACCCTCAGTGCACCGCCATCGTGCAAAATCCTAACCCTCACTGCATCAACATCATGCAGGCTTACAACCTTCAGTATACCGTCATAGAGCAAGATTACAACCCTTAGTACACAGCCATCATGCAAAATTATAACCCTAACTACATCGTCATCAAGCAAGAATACAACCCTTAGTATACCGTCATCTTGCAAGATTACAACCCTCAGTACACCGTCATCGTGCAAGATTGCAATCCTCAGTACATCGTCATCTTGCAAGATTACAACCATCAGTACACCGTCATCGTGCAAGATTACAACCCTCAGTACACCGTCATCTTGCAAGATTACAACCCTCAGTACACCGTCATCGTGCAAGATTGCAACCATCAGTACACCGTCATCTTGCAAGATTACAGCCATCACTACACCGTCATTGTGCACGATTACAACCCTCAGAACACCGTCATCTTGCAAGATTACAACCATCACTAAACCGTCATTGTGCACGATTACAACCCTCAGTACACCGTCATCTTACAAGATTACAACCCTCAGAACACCGTCATCGTGCAAGATTACAACCCTCAGTACACCGTCATCCTGCAAGATTACAACCCTCAGCACACCGTCATCTTGCATGATTACAACCCTCAGTACACCGTCATCTTGCAAGATTACAACCCTCAGTACACCGTCATCGTGCATGATTACAACCCTCAGTACACCGTCATCTTGCAAGATTACAACCATCACTAAACCGTCATTGTGCACGATCACAACCCTGACTAAATCGTCATCATGCAGCCGTCACCACAGCGTCATCATGCAAGATTACAACCCTCACTACACCGCCATCGTGTAAAATTATAACCCTCACTACATCGTCATCATGCAAGATTACAACCCTCACTATACCGTCATCGTGCAAGATTACAACCCTCAGTACACAGCCATCATGGAAAATTATAACCCTCACTACATCTTCATCAAGCAAGATTGCAACCCTTACTATAACGTCATCGTGCAAGATTACAACCCTCAGTACACCGTCATCTTGCACGATTACAACCCTCAGCACACCGTCATCTTGCAAGATTACAACCATCACTAAACCGTCATTCTGCACGATTACAACCCTCAGTACACCGTCATCTTGCAAGATTACAACCATCACTAAACCGACATTGTGCACGATTACAACCCTCAGTACACCGTCATCTTGCAAGATTACAACCATCACTAAACCGACATTGTGCACGATTACAACCCTCAGTACACCGTCATCTTGCAAGATTACAACCATCACTAAACCGACATTGTGCACGATTACAACCCTCAGTACACCGTCATCTTGCAAGATTACAACCATCACTAAACCGATATTGTACACGATAACAACCCTCAGTACACCGTCATCTTACAAGATTACAACCCTCAGAACACCGTCATCGTGCAAGATTACAACCCTCAGTACACCGTCATCCTGCAAGATTACAACCCTCAGCACACCGTCATCTTACAAGATTACAACCCTCAGTACACCGTCATCTTACAAGATTACAACCCTCAGTACACCGTCATCTTACAAGATTACAACCCTCAGTATACCGTCGTCTTACAAGATTACAACCCTCAGTACACAGTCATCTTGCAAGATTACAACCATCACTAAACCGTCATTGTGCACGATTACAACCATCAGTATACCGTCATCTTGCAAGATTACAACCCTCAGTACACCGTCATCTTACAAGATTACAACCCTCAGTACACCGTCATCTTACAAGATTACAACCCTCAGTACACCGTCATCTTGCAAGATTACAACCCTCAGTACACCGTCATCTTGCAAGATTACAACCATCAGTACACCGTCATCTTGCAAGATTACAGCCATCACTAAACCGTCATTGTGCACGATTACAACCTTGACTAAATCGTCATCATGCAGCCCTCACCACACCGTCATCATGCAAGATTACAACCCTCAATACACCGTCATCTTGCAAGATTACAACCATCAGTACACCGTCATCGTGCAAGATTACAACCATCACTAAACCGTCATTGTGCAAGATTACATCCCGCAGTACACCGTCATCTTGCAAGATTACAAACCTCAGAGGACCGTCATCGTGCATGATTACAACCCTCAGTACACCGTCATCTTGCAAGATTACAACCATCACTACACCGTCATCTTGCAAGATTACAACCATCAGTACACCGTCATCGTGCATGATTACAACCCTCAGTATACCGGCATCGTGCATGATTACAGCCCTCAGTACACCGTCATCGTGCAAGATTACAACCATCACTAAACCGTCATCTTGCAAGATTACAACCATCAGTACACCGTCATCGTGCAAGATTACAACCATCAGTACACCGTCATCTTGCAAGATTACAACCCTCAGTACACCGTCATCGTGCAAGATTACAACCCTCAGTACACCGTCATCTTGCAAGATTACAACCCTCAGTACACCATCATCGTGCAAGATTACAACCATCAGTACACCGTCATCTTGCAAGATTACAACTATCAGTACACCGTCATCGTGTATGATTACAGCCTTCAGTACACCGTCATCTTGCAAGATTACAACCCTCAGTACACCGTCATCTTGCAAGATTACAACCCTCAGTACACCGTCATCTTGCATGATTACAACCCTCAGTATACCGTCAACTTGCATGATTACAACCATCAGTACACCGTCATCTTGCAAGATTACAACTATCAGTACACCGTCATCGTGTATGATTACAGCCCTCAGTACACCGTCATCTTGCAAGATTACAACCCTCAGTACACCGTCATCTTGCAAGATTACAACCCTCAGTACACCGTCATCGTGCAAGATTACAACCATCACTAATCCGTCATTGTGCACGAGTACAACCCTCAGTACACCGTCATCTTGCAAGATTACAACCCTCAGAACACTGTCATCGTGCAAGATTACATCCCTCAGTACATCGTCATCTTGCAAGATTACAACCATCAGTACACTGTCATCGCGCAAGATTACAACCCTCAGTACACCGTCATCGTGCATGATAACAACCCTCAGTACACCGTCATCTTGCAGGATTACAACCATCACTAAACCGTCATTGTGCACGATTACAACCCTGACTAAATCGTCATCATGCAGCCCTCACCACACCGTCATTATGCAAGATTACAACCCTCAATACACCGTCATCATGCAAGATTACAACCCTCACTACACCGTCATCGTGCATGATTACAACCCTCAGTACACCGTCAACTAGCAAGATTACAACCAACACTAAACCGTCATTGTGCACGATTACAACCCTGACTAAATCGTCATCATGCAACCCTCACCACACCGTCATTATGCAAGATTACAACCCTCAATACACCGTCATCATGCAAGATTACAACCCTCACTACACCGCCATCGTGCAAAATTATAACCCTCACTACATCGTCATCATGCAAGATTACAACCCTCACTATACCGTCATCTTGCAAGATTACAACCTTCAGTACACCGTCATCGTGCAAGATTACAACCCTCAGTACACCGTCATCGTGCAAGATTACAACCCTCACTACACCGTCAGCTTGGAAGGTTACAACCCTCACCACACCGTCATCATGCAAGATTGCAATCCTCACCACACCGTCATCGTGTAAGATTACAACCCTCACTACACCGTCATCGTGCAAGATTACAACCCTCACTAAACCATCATCGTGAAAGATTACAACCCTCACTAAACCATCATCGTATAAGAGTACAACCCTCAACCTTTCCAACACAAATCATCCCATCGTATTTATGAAGGAGAAATATGAGTAAGCCAGATATATCAGATATTGTCTGTATCTATCCCACACGAGACGTCACAGGGAATGGCATTGGGCTTTAGGCGTCTTCACTAAACTTCAGGATCAAGTTCTGGCACTTTAGACCGTCTCATGCTATACATTCGTTCGAAAACGGACGCCTTAAAATGCACGCGTGAGATCGGACAATCTGTATTCAGCCGTCCACAAACGAATTTCCGCGTCAATAATCGAAAGATCTATTGCGTAGGACAGTCAGCAACAATTCCAAATTAATATTAAATAAAAATACTGAAAACACAAGATGGTTTTCCACAAGAGCGAAGCGTTCAACAGTTTCAAGCGATGTCAGCAAGATATGATTATGCTCTATACATAAAATCCTAATCACTGACCATTATTCTTTATTCAGATGAATTTCCCAGTCGTTTCCAGAGTATATATCTCAATCGCGCTTCGATTGTGAGGGCTCATTTGAACACCATGGAGATATAGAACACGTGCTATAAACGGCCCCTAGCCATACCTTAGGCTTCTACCTCTCTACAGTTGAACTCTGAAGAACACTGGGGTGAGAAAATCGTTCATGAAGTGAACCCCATGGATGTTCAGCCCATAAGCTATGAGTTACGATTCTAACAGAGCAAGACAATATGACAAATAATAAACTAGCAGGCCTTTTTCTCAAGCATACCATGCACGGCGTTTTAGTTTATCGCGGACCGACGTTATATCACAAACACATTCGTGTGTTTAGGTTATATAGTCTTTTTCGTTCTTCTATCCATTTTTTGTGGCTTTTGCGTTCTGGTTCGTTCCAGTCATTTATTGTTCAACGGTCATCGTTCTTCGCTCCGTTTCGACGATCATCGATCATTAATCATTCAACGGTTATCGTTTTTCGGCCCTCGTTCACCGATCTTTGTTCATCATTCCGTTCGCAATAAAAAGGTTAAGCGCGTGCATATTCCTGAACAATTTGGAATAATAAAGACGTGTTCAACTTGTTTATGCAATAGGGCGATTGTTGAAAGGTTGGAAATTATTCGGAGGGCTACAAAAATGCATATTTACTCGACATCAACTTACTTCATCTTATGGTGTTCTATTTGGGTCAAGTTTGCGTCGCGTGGCGACTTTTAGAAACTCGCCACTCGCCACGCGCCGTGGACCTCTCCGGCGCGCTATCTCTTAACCTGCAAAAACTCGCCAGTCGCCACCGCCGTAAAACACGGCGAGTTTCTCTCTATCTTTTAACCTGGAAAAACTCGCCGCGCGCCACTCGCCGGATGAACCACGGCACACGGCGACTGGCGACTTTTGGCTGTAGTGAAACTCGCCACTCGCCACGCGCCGTGGACCTCTCCGGCGCGCGGCGACTGGCGACTTTCTGCTATCTCTTAACCTGCAAAAACTCGCCAGTCGCCACCGCCGTAAAACACGGCGAGTTTCTCTCTATCTTTTAACCTGGAAAAACTCGCCGCGCGCCACTCGCCGGATGAACCACGGCACACGGCGACTGGCGACTTTTGGCTGTAGTGAAACTCGCCACTCGCCACGCGCCGTGGACCTCTCCGGCGCGCGGCGACTGGCGACTTTCTGCTATCTCTTAACCTGCAAAAACTCGCCAGTCGCCACCCGCCGTAAAACACGGCGAGTTTCTCTCTATCTTTTAACCTGGAAAAACTCGCCGCGCGCCACTCGCCGGATGAACCACGGCGCACGGCGACTGGCGACTTTTGACTGTAGTGAAACTCGCCACTCGCCACGCGCCGTGGACCTCTCCGGCGCGCGGCGACTGGCGACTTTCTGCTATCTCTTAACCTGCAAAAACTCGCCAGTCGCCACCCGCCGTAAAACACGGCGAGTTTCGCTCTATCTCTTAACCTGTAAAAACTCGCCGCGCGCCACTCGCCGGATGAACCACGCCGCGCGCCGACTGGCGACTTTTGACTTCAGGAATTCTCAGGACTTTTTCTCAAGTGCGCATGCCCGGGGAGCATCAATTATCGGAATATTTTGTTCGAAACATGCTGTCATTTAATTTAATTTTAAATCTCTTCCTCGTGCATAAATATACATAATTTCTAATGAATGAACTCTCCAGCTACATCTGATGCTATGTGAATAATTTTGAAGATGTAAGCTATCTGTAATAATTAATATAGTTGTTTTTTGAAACAAGTTCTTTTTAATGCAATACGCATATAGGGCAATCTAATTTTGTCAAATGTGCAGATATTTTTTATTAAAATACTCGTTATCCGTTTCTGTGCAGAACTTCTGTGCATACTCTCGTTATTATCTGCTGGTATATTTTAAAAAGTTAACACCAAGAGAACATTTTCAATCGTTTTTTTCATTTTTTTTATATAATTGCCTATATATATTTATAAAACAGCATATCGTTTTCAATTTAGAATGAATCGCTTTGAAATTGTTCCTTATTTAAGATACAATAAAGCACTCGACGCGGGAATTTTGTTTTACAAGATAAAAGCAACGTCAACTAATATGCTGTATGAAATATTAAGAAAGCGAATAGAGCGTCATCGTCATATTGATTAAAAAAGTAAAAAAAATGCTAACATTTTCTCTGGATGATTGAATTTCTCTCTTCGTAAGTTTTATGGGGAAAACGAGCGATATATTTGTATAAGATATCCTTTATTGCTGTTTTAATCCATAGAGCGGCTCTTTGTTGGGTTGATATTTCCTGTATCACAAACCCTACAAACTATCAACACCCTATTTTTAAAGATGAAAAGACGTATTTCTTTCAACAGTTTCCATATTTTTTTTACTTCCTCAAATTCTATGAGATCGCGACTATGATTTATGATATTGCATCTACATAATTGATGCTCCTCGGGCATGCGCACTTGAGAAAAAGTCCTGAGAATTCCAGAAGTCAAAAGTCGCCAGTCGCCGCGCGCCGTGGTTTGTCCGGCGAGTGGCGCGCGGCGAGTTTTTCCAGGTTAAGAGATAGAGCGAAACTCGCCGTGTTTTACGGCGCGTGGCGACTTTTTTTGCAGGTTAAGAGATAGCAGAAAGTCGCCAGTCGCCGCGCGCCGAAGATGTCCACGGCGCGTGGCGAGTTTCACTACAGTCAAAAGTCGCCAGTCGCCGTGCGCCGTGGTTCATCCGGCGAGTGGTGCGCGGCGAGTTTTTCCAGGTTAAGAGATAGTCAAACAGGAAATATCAACCCAACAAAGAGCCGCTCTATGGATTAAAACAGCAATAAAGGATCTCTTATACAAAGATATCACCCGTTTTTCACATAAAACTTACGAAGAGAGAAATTCAATCATCCAGAGAAAATGTTAGCATTTTTTCTTACTTTTTTAATCAATATGACGATGACGCTCTATTCGCTTTCTTAATATTTCATACAGCATATTAGTTGACGTTGCTTTTATCTTGTAAAACAAAATTTCCGCGTCGAGTGCTTTATTGTATCTTAAATAAGGAACAATTTCAAAGCGATTCATTCTAAATTGAAAACGATATGCTGTTTTATAAATATATATAGGCAATTATATAAAACGAATGAAAAAAACGATTGAAAATGTTCTCTTGGTGTTAACTTTTTAAAATATACCAGCAGATAATAACGAGAGTATGCACAGAAGTTCTGCACAGAAACGGATAACGAGTATTTTAATAAAAAAATATCTGCACATTTGACAAAATTAGATTGCCCTATATGCGTATTGCATTAAAAAGAACTTGTTTCAAAAAACAACTATATTAATTATTACAGATAGCTTACATCTTCAAAATTATTCACATAGCATCAGATGTACCTGGAGAGTTCATTCATTAGAAATTATGTATATTTATGCACGAGGAAGAGATTTAAAATTAAATTAAATGACAGCATGTTTCGAACAAAATATTCCGATAATTGATGCTCCCCGGGCATGCGCACTTGAGAAAAAGTCCTGAGAATTCCAGAAGTCAAAAGTCGCCAGTCGCCGCGCGGCGTGGTTCATCCGGCGAGTGGCGCGCGGCGAGTTTTTCCAGGTTAAGAGATAGAGCGAAACTCGCCGTGTTTTACGGCGGGTGGCGACTGGCGAGTTTTTGCAGGTTAAGAGATATCATTAGTTCCCCGATCTGACGCCAGGGGGCGCTGTTCCCAATAACTACGCGAATAGCAAACTGAATAGCTAACTGAATAGCAAACTGGCTATTTTGGCCCCTTTTCCGACCGAATTTCACCTCAATACTTGGAACATCAACTCAGTGAGCCAAGATCAACACGTTGATATCGTTATTTCCACGATCTGACGCCAGGAGGCGCTGTTCCCAATAACTACGCGAATAGCAAACTGGCTATTTTGGCCCCTTTCCCGACAGAATTTCACCTCAATACTTGGCACATCAATTCAGTGAGCCAGGATCAACACGATGATATCATTAGTTCCCCGATCTGACGCCAGGGGGCGCTGTTCCCAATAACTACGCGAATAGCAAACTGAATAGCAAACTGTCTATTTGACCCCTTTCCCGACCGAATTTCACCTCGATACATGGCACATCAACTCAGTGAGCCAGGATCAACACGATGATATCATTAGTTCCCCGATCTGACGCCAGGGGGCGCTGTTCCCAATAACTACGCGAATAGCAAACTGAATAGCTAACTGAATAGCAAACTGGCTATTTTGGCCCCTTTCCCGACCGAATTTCACCTCAATACTTGGCACATCAACTCAGTGAGCCAAGATCAACACGATGATATCGCTATTTCCACGATCTGATGCCAGGGGGCGCTGTTCCCAATAACTACGCGAATATCAAACTGAATAGCACACTAAATAGCTAACTGCCTATTGTGACCATTTCCCGACCGAATTTCATCTCAATACTCTACACATCAACTCAGCGAGTCAAGCTCAACACGATGATATCATTAGTTCCCCGATCTGACGCCGGGGGGCGCTGTTCTGAATGCTTACGGGAATACATATTTGTGTACAATTTAGAGTACGTTCTACCAGTGTCTCATTGCCGCAATGTCTGTCAAATACATAGTATAGGCAGCTGAGCAGATTTACTTTTCGGATAGTTATTCAGGTATGTAAACCATATAATAGCATGATAGGTGATGTCGTGAAAGTTGAACCCTGTCTGGGATGAAATTGGAGTCTTTGTGAGGGACCTCCAACCGTGTAAGTTTTTCTCCAGTGCTCCGAAACGAAGAAACATTCAGAGCTAAAAAATGCGTCTTTTCTTTTTATTTATTTGTTTTTTTTTTATATGTTTGTCAAACAAATTCTAAAATTTTGTTTTCCTAACTTCTGTTTTAAGCAATTGCTAATGCGCTCACTTTCTAACTAGTGTTAGAGAACGTTTTCCTTATCTGAATATTCCTGAACATATATAGCTGCAATCTGCGCATTTAAACTCACTGGTTCGTCACTGCGCATGCGCAGAAAAAAAACCCGGAAGTGCGCAGTTCTGGTGTGCGCAGGTGTTTTGCGCAAGTGTGACGTCACGTCCGGGCACGTGACTTTGGGGGCATGTATTCCTCCTCGGTGATGCGACCGCCGGTGATGCGGTCGCGGCGGGAAAAAGCCTCCGCGGACAGAAATTCTCCAGCAATCCTCAGGAAATTTGGGGAGCGAAAGGGGCCCCTACTGGACCGATTTGGTCGGGTGAGGTGTCAAAGTGAAGCGCTCCTCCAGGGCGATCAAGTCATGGGTGGGTGTATGTAAAATTAGGATTTGTCCCGAAAATATAAAAGCGGAACACGGACTTTCTTCCCTTATATGTGTTGTAATTTACCCCTAAAATAGGGGAAAACTCCTATCAACCATATCCAAAAGGGCTAATATCGGTCTCCGGGCTTATCGGGACTGCCTATCAAGTCATCGGTGGGTGCATGTAAATTGAGGATTTGTCCCCGGAAATATAAAAAGTGGAACACAGACTTTACCTCTATAATAAGGGAAAACCCCTATCAACCAGGTCCAAAGGGCTAATATCGGTCTCCGAGCTTATCGGGGCCTGCCTATCAAGTCATGGGTGGGTGCATGTAAAATTAGGGTACTCATCTACATCCGGGTGTTTCCATGTTTAACATCCAGGGACCCTGGTTTTACATCCGGGTACTCTTACATCCTTGCGCAGGTCTGTGTGCGCAGGTCACTGCGCAGGCCACGTGGTTTGGTGATGTGGGTCTGCGCAAGTGTGTCACGTCACGTCCGGTTTCAGAATGACCAAAAACTACCTGCGAGCACAGAAGAGTTCCAATTTTTCCATATACCTTAGACGTATGCGTGGATGAAAGGTACTGACCTTCAACATCCGGAACCTCTTCAACATCCTGGGTTTTCCCCTCTGGAGTGGAGTGCGTCGTCCCTCCGTCTTACATCCGGGACCACTTCAACATCCGCGGTTTTCCACCGGTTTTCCCCGCCCCGGCCGCACGCCTGCGCGGGTTATCCGGCCGCTCGCCTGCGCGGGTTATCCGACCGCACGCCTGCGCGTGTTATCCGGCTGCACGCCTGGGCGGGTTATCCGGCCGCGCGGTGGTGTCACTCCATCGAGCGTGACCTTGGGCTCCGGGGTCAAGACCAGAAAATGAGATCACGCCATAGCATTATAGTATGGGGCCGAGTGCGTGTACATCCGGGTCCTTATCATGACTTATGCTTATTCTGAGGGTCGACACCCTCGTGTACGATCAACCCTTCACCATTACGGATCGGGCGTCCCTGGACACGGCACTGACCGAACTAGAGACCTTGGATAGCTTGGAATGGGCCAGCCAACAACGCCCCAACACCAACTGGCAGGTGGAGATGACGACCAATGTTACGTTTTACGTGACTAAAATGATCGACCACCCGATCTCACGTCATAAACTTTTCCTTCCTATAAATACGAGAGATAGTCAAATCTTGTACGATTCACGTACTGACCATGACGGGGGGATATAATACGGGCGTTTCTCAGCTAGACCCCCAAGGTCTTCCTGTACGTCTATGCGGATAAGGACGATATCATGGAGGAGGTGGGAGACATCTGTGATGCGGACCCTACACAACCGCGTCCGGCTCACATTCGTCTGTCCCGGGAGGGCTGGACAAAATTCAAACGGATGTTGTCTGGTGAACTGGACGGCGACCTCATCCACTTGTGTCACAATGTGTACGTCCGACGCGGCCCCTTCTTTGCTCAATTGGCTCGGCTAGATGGGGATACAGTGCACGTCACCCTTCACCCTGTTCTATGGCCTGCATTGGAACATGCCGTGGCAGATGTGGATCAAGTGTTTACGGAGGAAGAGCCGTCATCAGACGAGTTGGACTGGTCATTCGCCATGGACGATATGCTGGCAGAAGCCAAAGAAGAAAATCAGAAAGAAACTCCGACCCTGGCCCAAGATATACCCGTTATAAATAAACGATAGAGCCAGGGTCCATCAGCATTTGTCACCATGAAGCGCTGGGAGAATGTGTTGGATAACTTATACTACAGTCCCGACAGTCCGGCTGCGTATAGTGCATTGTCGGCACTCTATCGAGCGGCCAAACCCAAGGGGATACAACGTGCCCAAGTCCGAGATTGGTTAAAAAAACAAGACACCTATACCTTACATCGAGCTGCCCGCCGCCATTTTCTACGGAATCGGGTCATCGTGGGTGGACTAGATGCCCAGTGGCGAGCGGATTTGGTCGATATGAGCGCATTTGCCAGACACAACGCTGGGAACCGGTATATCTTGACGTGCATCGATATCCTGTCAAAGTATGCGTGGGTGGTTCCCATCCAGACGAAAACATGGGCGAATCTCATAACGGCGTTCAAGAACATCTCCAAGACCGGGCGCAAACCCTTGTATTTGCAAACCGACGAAGGCACGGAATTCCTCAACAGACCGTTCCAACAGTTTCTGAAAGCCCAGAAGTTCTTTTTCTTTCACACCTACAACGAGACCAAAGCTTCCGTTGTGGAAAGGTTCAACAGGACATTCAAAGGCCGCATGTATAAATATTTCACCTATAAGAATACAAGGCGATACCTCGATGTTGTGAAACTTGTGAGTGGTTACAATCGAGCCTATCACCGGAGTATACAGAGAGCCCCCATTACCGTGACCCAACGCAATGAAGTCCAAGTCCGGCGTGTTTTCTACCCCATACAATCGCAACGAACGCCAAAGAAGGTTTTCAAGGTCGGGGACCCTGTACGGATCAGTAAAGTCAAGGGCAAGCTCGAGAAAAGTTACCTTCCCAACTGGAGCGATGAGCACTTCGTCATTAAACGCCGCCTACCCCGACAGCAGCAAGTCTATGAACTGGAAGATCTTCAAGGGGAACCGTTGCTAGGGACGTTTTACGAGACGGAATTACAGCCTGTCGTAAAAAACAAAGCAAGACTACTACACCGTGAAAACGGAACGTCGACGTGGCAGTCTGTTTCATTTCGTCAAATGGCAAGGCTGGCCCAGTTCCTTCAACTCCTGGGTCGCGGCCAACCAGGTGAAACGAGTACAAAACCAAACACCACTACCGTCATCCTTCATTCCACGTTCGACCATGAACACGGTGCTATGGACAAACAGCAGCTGGCTCTGAACACAGCGTCTCCCAAAACGCGCAAAGCGAAAGTGTGCTTTGTGATGACATTCCTAACCCTGCTGGGTGTGTTGAACGGGGGTGTGTTTCACGAGGTAGCCTACCTCAGCATTCTACTTAATCAACCTAGAACACCAGCCGCCAGTGGCAGTCAAACCAGTCTACAGACCTTCTCTACACCAGTCAACCCCGTGATCGAAACGAGTCCAGTCATCACCACCACCACACCGAGTATACAGTCCACATCGAGCTCCACACCGAGTATACAGTTTAGGACAACACCTACACCAAGTACACCCAGTACGTCTGAAAATCCTCCGGATGCATCCCTCACAGTAAAGGCCCATCGACAACGGCGACCGACGTTGTTGTTGTACCCACCACCACCCCAGTTCACTCGTACCAAATTTACAAGAGTGGGTTACCATGACAGCGGATACACCTCCAACCATGGACCCCCAGTGGCAACATCCCTTCACTTGCGTCATCGCAGGACCGACGGGTTCCGGCAAAACACATTTCTTCCAGAAACTACTTCAACACGCCGACAGCATGATTACCCCACCCATTGCCCGAGAATGGCAACGGCGTATGCAGCAATTACAACACATATAAGGGAAGTGGAAAGAGGTGCCGACATACTGACTGCGTCACATGACTTCACAGAATAGTCTACTGGTTAACCTATTCTAAAGTACATACCAAGAATCTAGCGATTCGTGATATGTGTTGTATCTCAGGTACGCTTTTATTGTACCTGTGCATGTGGCAATTTGGATGATATGACCACACGGCCCCTAGCACCGGCATAAGCGGTATTAGATACAAATCTGGAGAGCTATGATGGAAATGCTCTGACATACCAATTATACTGGTAATTGGTGAGCTGTTTCGCTGTGACAACTCGTACATCACGTTCGTGGAAGGGCTACCCAACCTTGCCGATTTGGAACCGGACACCTTGGTGGTTCTGGATGATTTCATAGCGGAGACGGATGCGCGGGTCACCCAACTCTTTACCAAAGGCAGCCATCATCGACGTCTCAGCATCATCTACATTGTGCAGAATCTGTTCAGTAAAAGCAAAGAACATCGGAACATCAGCTTAAATGCCCACTACCTGGTGGTCTTCAAAAACCCGAGAGATACCACTCAACTGCTGCACCTGCGAGACAGATGTGCCCCGACCGAACGCCGTTTGCGTTGGAAGCCTTTAAAGATGCGACAACCCCTCAGCACGAGTATATACTCTTCGACCTGAAGCAAGTCACCCCCGACCACCTTCGACTACGGACCGGTATCTTTCCCGGAAAGACCCACCACGTGTACATACAAAAATAATGTAAACACACCCACAGATGCTCCCCCAGCTGGGGTGTGTGCTTGATGATGGGGATAATAAAAGAATTAATATAACATCATGGTTGACTTTGTCTCTGAAGTGAAAGAATATTCAGGAGGTAGCCCGCAAAAGGATAAAAAGGGCCGGGTTGTGAGTTCTGGCATTAGTTGTACATGATGTCTGCGCGAGTACGGAAGCACGCCCCGACGCTCCGAGTATTGAAGACGGCCCCACCCGAGTTGGTCCGAACCATTGTACGCAGTGCAGACCCTGACCTTGTACGCTGTCTGTGCGAGATCGGAGACAACCTGTTAAAAGGCAACGTACCACTGACTCCGGCTCAGAAGACCAAGTTGGCCAAGCATAAGACAGGTCTCCGAACCCTGGTCCAGAAGCGGGTCTCTCAAACACAAAAGAAAAAGGTTTTACAGAAAGGCGGCTTTCTCGGGGCCATCTTAGCGCCATTGGCCGCTTCCGTGTTGGGACTGATATTGGGCGGACTGTTAGGCCGACAATGAACCACACGAAAAATATGGTCCTCGTCTAACCTCGGCTTTTACAAAGCTTGCAATCGCCCAACCCAGTCCCTGCCACGGTGCAGCAGCTCCAGTCCTTCTGTGAAGAGATGAATAGCATACTACAGCGACGACTGACTGATCACGAGACAATTCAACTCTAACATCATACCCTGAACCGCTACAAGACGTTTATGGACCAATATAGGTGTAGTAGAAGTCCAACACCACCACCACCATCATCATCATCATGGTCACCTTACCTCGAAGATGAAGTGTTGGCCAGTGTCCCTAAGGCGTTCAAGACCAAGGCCCATTTATTGTTGGACCGGGTGAAACAGAATCCTGATATGGGCTGGACCGACCAGGGATAACTGCTTATTCGAAACCGAGTGGTCCCGGGGTCCCATATCACCGATCTGATCAACGATACGGTGCGCTCTCGCAAACACTCTAATCCACCGGGCTGGGAAGTCTTTGCTCAAGAGTTGAAAGACACACACGTCCTTCGAGAATTGGTGGGGAATCCTTAACGCTGGCTGTGGATGCAGAAAATCCGTCGTGACCCCATGATACCTTTGACACCTCCCAAAACACCCTCACGGCAAACAATACGGCGTGCCCGGTCTATGTTACCTCACTGGAACAGAGGCTCTTCACGAGGCTCTCCACGCTCACTTCGAACTTCGCCTCGAACTCTACTACGTCGGTCGAGACGGACACCTCGGGAGAAAGTGTTTGTGGATTGAGGGACCCTATAAGGGAAAAGGCACTAGAAAATGGAGGGGATTTCACTGGATGAGCCAGTCGTCATGTTTTACCTCACGTTGCCCAGTAACAGTTCGCTCGATGTGTTTCCTGACAACAATTTGGCCATGTACCTGACCCAGTTACCGCAACCGTTGCATTTACCTGGACGCTGGGGATGTGGACTCGTGGATATCCAATGCCCTTACTCGTGGTACAACGTGCGAGCCGGTGAAGTGTAGTACGAGGTGACCTACGAAGGGAAAGAAACCCGACTGATCCTACCCGAAGGCCAATACGATATCCCCAAGGAGATCATGGGGGCGCTGAGAAGTATGATGCACTATAAGTCTCTACGGGAGGTCACGAATACTTCAAAACCCATAAAAACGTTTCCCTTAAAAAATCATCTGGACTTCGATTACAACCCACACAACGACAAGGCCTGTCTCACTCTCAGTCTCAGCGTGAGTGTCGAAATCAGTCCTACCCTACAGCAAATGCTGAGTCTCGATCAAGACGGGTACGCTGGCCCCACCGCCGACAAAGCCCACATCACGATGGATATGAAGGTGGGTATGTACGGACTCAACGCATACTCGGATGTGGTCGACAACCACATTGTCGGAGATGTCAACACACCTCTGTTACGGATGGTCCCCATTAGAAACAAGTATGGAGATCAAGTCACCCAGAGTTTCAACCACACGCTCTCCCTACCCGTACGACACACCGATACCAACACTATCACGGTGGATATAAGAGATGACACGGGACGCCCGGTAGCATTCGTACGAGGGAAAGTGGTGCTGACACTTCATTTCTGAAAAGCACATTCTCCTCACTTGGTATAATGTACGTGCCTTACCAGTGCCATACGGTCAGCTATGCAGAATATTACAAGAAACAAACGGGAGGTGGAGATCAGGTCTTTAGCGGTGCACGCATGCAACGAGGTCTCGGGCTAGGCAACATACTCGGGAGTATTGTCAAAAAGTGTATGCCCCTGGTAACGCGTGGGGTAAAAGCTGTCGGCAAACAAGCGGTCCGAAGTGGGGTGCAAGCCCTCGGAGATGCGTTCAGCGGTGTCCCCGTCCGAGAAGCATTGAAACGACGAGCTCAAGAAGCAGGAGGCGTCTTGGTCGTCAAAGCACAACGCACTATAGGGAATAAAAGACCCGTACCACCGAGACCGCGCACCAGTCGACGACCGACCCACCGACGACGAACACCCCAGAAGACCAAGGATATCTTTTCTTAAATATGGCATTCATTCACTCCGACTCGTGTCGGTCTACCAACAGTGAATTGGATTTGTGGACTATTCCACCCACACAGACCAGTGTCGCCGAAGGTCGTTGGGTAGAACATCGTGCCCTGGCTAGCCTTACGGGAACGGGGCCGCTCGAATTTACCATTGAAAACAAAGATACGGCCTACCTGCATTTAGCCCACACGTACCTTTACGTGAAAGCTAAAGTGGTGAAAGGAGACGGGACGGACATCGACAACGATGCGGCCGTAGCCTCAGTGAATTTCTGGCAGCACTCTATGTTCCAACAGGTGGATATCAGTCTGAACGATAAACTCATCAGTACGTCCACCAATACGTACCCGTACCGAGCCTACATCGAAATATTATTTTCGTACGGAGAAGATGCCAAAAAACACACTTGTCAGCCCCACTGTACTACAAGGATACGCCGGGAGAAATAGATTCGACCAACATTCAAAATACGGGGTTCTCGCAACGCCAGAGGTTTACAGCCGGTAGCAACTTCGTCGATATGATGGGCCGACTACACGCCGACCTGTTCCTGCAAGACCGCTACCTGATGAACGGCGTATCCATCAAGATCAAGTTGATCCGTTCCCCATCCACCTTCGCCTTGATGGCAGGCGGAGATTTCCCCAATTACAAGGTCATCATAGAAGAAGCAGCCCTGTTTGTCCGTACCGTGGATTTGCAACCTGGGGTGCTGGTGAGTCAAATGGAAGCCTTATCGAAAAAAGCAGCCCTGTACCCCATCCGACACGTACAGACCAAGGTGTTCTCTGTGCTAACGCGTACTATGATGGCCAATAGAGAAAATTTATTTCTAGGGGACCTGCCTAAACGTCTTACCCTGACGTGTGTGGCCAACACCAGTTTCAATGGGAACTGGGGTTAGAATCCGTTTCACTTTCAACATTTCAACATCAATTTTGTGGCACTGCACGTGACTGGCCATCAAATCCCTGCCCGACCCTTACAACCGAATTTTGGTCACAATCAATATGTGCGGAGCTACCTGATCGTGTTTACATCCACAGGACAAAACAATCAGGGCGAAGGGAATACGATCACTCGACGAGACCTTGGCCGTGGATACACATAATTTGTTTGCCTTCGACCTCACCCCCACCTTGGAACATGATCATCATCAACTTACGGTTGGAACTGCGTTTTGCCGTACCTCTACCCAATACCATTAACGTGATTTGCTACCCCGAGTTTGATAACGTCATCACAGTGGATCAGAATAGAAACGTCCTGCGTGACTACGCCAGCTAACATGGATACAGAGCAGTTCATCACCGTACTCCAGCGGGATCCCCGGGTACCCTTTCGAGGTGTGTTTGCACGCAATGTCTTTCCGACCACCCCATTAACCTCTGCGGCCTACATCCTGAATACATACCCTCGTACTCGACCGGGTGAACATTGGGTGGCTGTGTACGTGTTTAACAGACTTCATGGACGAATCTACTAACGGTTCATACTTCTTGTAAGAATCACGAGACAATGCATACAATAGCCAAGTCAGCGATACAAAGACCCAGACAATAGGTCCTACATGAAGTTTCCACCCCACTAACAGTCTGGCAGTGGAATACTAAAACGTTACAAGGACTCTTGAGTATTGTATGCGGACAGTACTCTGTATTCTATCTCACTCACCGGAGTCGGGGACTTTCCTTGCAGACGATCGTACAGATGTTTGACGAGTACCCCAAGGCCGAGGACCGACATCTACTCGGGTATGACTCTGCCGCACATCATTTCAATGTACAAGCCCAGGACGGCTTAAGTTCTAACCATTTCAATGTACAAGCCCCTGTTCTGGGCTTCAGTTTTTTCACGTGGTTGTTCTCACGTTGTTGTTGTTCACTAAATAAAAAATGAGATCTCACCCAAAACAATGTTTTGTGTGTTTTCTGCGTGAGCATAAACAAGCGGACATTAATACTTAATGCTTGAACAGACATGTGGGGATTCTAATGTTAACCAAACTGGCCAGTCAATGAATGGGCTGAGAAAGTGGCCTAGGATGGGGCCAAATTAGATATGGTATAATACAGGACAGATGTTGTATAATACATGACAAATATTGTAAACACAGGACAGATATGGTATAATACAGCACAGATATGGTATAATGCAGGACAGATATGGCATAATAGAGGACATATTGTATAATACAGGCCATATATGGTACAAAGCAGGACAGATATGGTACAACACAGGACAGATATGGTATAATACAGCACAGATATTGTATAATACATGACAGATATTGTAAACACAGGAAAGATATGGTATAATACAGCACAGATTTGGTATAACACATGACAAATATGGTATAATACAGGACAGATATTGTATAATACAGGACAGATATTGTAAACACAGGACAGATGTGGTATAATACAAATATTTATGGCCTCCTGCATTTTCACAAGCTTTCGTTTGACGGTAAAAATGAGGAGAGAAAGGATGTAATTTAGCCAAACGGACTGAAAAAATTAACAGGAAATCTGACCTGATATGGAAAGGTCGTTTGAGGTTGCGCCTCGATTCGATAAACCATGACGTCAGCGAAGAATTTTTGCTTCGCGGAGCCAGGTGTTCGGCACGTGAGCTCACTGACACAGACACGGAGGCACTCCGGATGTTCAAGGTCAGTACATGCATTCCATACATATCCCACACGTCCAACATTTTGAAGGTCAATACATGCATGCCATACATATCCTCCACCCTCAAGATTTGCCGAAGACTGCGGGAGAATTTCCCCCAGCTGCCCGCGTATTTGAAGTCTCGGAAATACTAAACCGCGGAAGCTTTTTTTCCGGCATCACCGCCAGACCGCATCACCGCGGAGGAATACATGCCCCGTGACCTGCGCGCTTCCGGAGGCCATCACCCGCGCAGGCGTGCGGCCGGATAACTCGCGCAGGCGTACGGCCGGATCGGGGAAAACCCGGTGGGAAACCCCGGATTTTGAAGAGGTCCCGCATGTAGAAAAGGTCCCGCATGTAAAACGGAGGGACGACGCACTCCACTCCAGAGGGGTAAAACCCGGATGTTGAAGAGATCCCGGATGTTGAAAGTCAGTACAAATCATCCACGCATACGTCTAAGGTCTAAGAAAAAATGGAACTCTTCTGTGTTCGGAGGTAATTTTTGGTCATTCTGAAACCGGGAGTGACGTCACACACTTGCGCAGACCCACACCACGTGACCTGCGCACACAGGCCTGCGCAAGGATGTAAGATAAGTACCGGATGTAAAACCAGGAAACATGGAAAAACCCGGATGTAAGATGAGTACCCTAATTTTGCATGCCCCCACCCATGACTTGATAGGCAGGCCCCCGATAAGCCCGGAGACCGATATTAGACCTTTTGGATATGGTTGATTGAAGTCCGTGTTCCGCTTTTTATATTTTCGGGG
Source organism: Hanleya hanleyi (assembly GCA_036873755.1). NCBI lineage: Eukaryota > Metazoa > Mollusca > Polyplacophora > Lepidopleurida > Hanleyidae > Hanleya > Hanleya hanleyi. Next base: position 24,953 of record JAVTVY010009123.1, read on the forward strand.
ACAAATCCTAATTTTCCATACACCCATCCATGACTTGATCGCCCTGGAGAAGCGCTTCACTTTGACCCAATCGGTCCACCAGGGGCCCCTCTTGGCCCTAAAAATGTCCCGAAGATTGCCGGAAAATTTTCCCCGGCTCCCCGCGTTTTTGGGACTACTTTCTGTCCGCAGGGGCTTTTTCCCGCGACCGCATCATTGCGGAGGAATACATGCCCCCTGGCGTCAGATTGAGGAACTAATGATATCATCGTGTTGATCTTGGCTGACTGAGTTGATGTGCTAAGTATTGAGGTGAAATTCGGTCGGGAAAGGGGTCAAAATAGCCAGTTTGCTATTCAGTTTGCTATTCAGTTTGCTATTCGCGTAGTTATTGGGAACAGCGCCCCCTGGCGTCAGATCGGGGAACTAATGATATCATCGTGTTGATCTTGGCTGATTGAGTTGATGTGCTAAGTATTGAGGTGAATTTCGGTCGGGAAAGGGGTCAAGATAGCCAGTGTGCTATTCAGTTTGCTATTCGCGTCATTATTGGGAACAGCGCCCCCTGGCGTCAGATCGGGGAACTAATGATATCATCGTGTTGATCTTGGCTCACTGAGTTGCTGTGCCAAGTATTGAGGTGAATTTCGGTCGGGAAAGGGGCCAAAATAGCCAGTTTGCTATTCAGTTTGCTATTCGCGTAGGTATTGGGAACAGCGCCCCCTGGCGTCAGATCGGGGAACTAATGATATCATCGTGTTGCCCTTGGCTCACTGAGTTGATGTGCCAAGCATTGAGGTGAAATTCGGTCGGGAAAGGGGTCAAAATAGCCAGTTTGCTATTCCGTTTGCTATTCGCGTCATTAATGGGAACAGCGCCCCCTGGCTTCAGATCGGGGAACTAATGATATCATCGTGTTGATCTTGGCTGATTGAGTTGATGTGCTAAGTATTGAGGTGAATTTCGGTCGGGAAAGGGGTCAAAATAGCCAGTTTGCTATTCAGTTTGCTATTCGCATAGTTATTGGGCACAGCGCCCCCTGGCGTCAGATCGGGGAACTAATGATATCATCGTCTTGATCTTGGCTCACTGAGTTGATGTGCCAAGTATTGAGGTGAAATTCGGTCGGGAAAGGGGTCAAAATAGCCAGTTGCTATTCAGTTTGCTATTCGCGTAGTTATTGGAAACAGCGCCCGCTGGCGTCAGATCGGGGAACTAATAATATCATAGTGTTGATGTTGACTCACTAAGTTGATGTGCCAAGTATTGAGGTGAAATTCGGTTGCGAAGGGGGTAAAAATAGCCAGTTTGCTATTCAGTTTGCTATTCAGTTTGCTATTCGCGTAGTTATTGGAGACAGCGCCCCCTGGCGTCAGATCTGGGAACTAATGATATCATTGTGTTGATCTTGGCTGACTGAGTTTGATGTGCCAAGTATTGAGGTGAAATTCGCTCGGGAAAGGGGTCAAAATAGCCAGTTTGCTATTCAGTTTGCTATTCGTGTAGTTATTGGGAACAGCGCCCCCTGGCGTCAGATCGGGGAACCAATGATACCATCGTATTGCTCTTGGATCACTGAGTTGATGCGCCAAGTATTGAGATGAAATTCGGTCGGGAAAGGGTTCAAAATAGCCAGTTTGTATATTCTATTCAGTTTGCTATTCGCGTAGTTATTGGGAACAGCGCCCCTGGCGTCAGATCGGGGAACTAATGATATCATCGTGTTGATCTTGGCTCACTGAGTTGATGTGCCAAGTATTGAGCTGAAATTCGGTCGGGAAAGGGGTCAAATAGCCAGTTTGCTATTCAGTTTGCTATTCGCGTAGTTATTGGGAACAGCGCCCCCTGACGCCAGATCGGGGAACTAATGATATCATCGCGTTGCTCTTGGCTCACTGAGTTGATGTGCCAAGTATTGAGGTGAAATTCGGTCGGGAAAGGGGTCAAAATAGCCAGTTTGCTATTCAGTTTGCTATTCAGTTTGCTATTCGCGTAGTTATTGGGAACAGCGCACCCTGGCGTCAGATCGGGGAACTAATGATATCATCGTGTTGATCTTGGCTTACTGAGTTGATGTGCCAAGTATTGAGGTGAAATTCGGTCGACAAAGGGGTCAAAACAGCCAAGTTGCTATTCAGTTTGCAATTCCGTTTGCTATTCGCGTAGTTATTGGGAACAGCGCCCCCTGGCGTCAGATCGGGGAACTAATGCTATCATCGTGTTGATCTAGACTCACTGAGTTGATGTGCCAAGTATTGAGGTGAAATTCGGTCGGGAAAGGGGTCAAAATAACCGGTTTGCTATTCAGTTTGCTATTCGCGTAGTTATTGGGAACAGCGCCCCCTGACGTCAGATCGGGGAACTAATGCTATCATCGTGTTGATCTAGACTCACTGAGCTGATGTGCCAAGTATTGAGGTGAAATTCGGTCGGGAAAGGGGTCAAAATAACCAGTTTGCTATTCAGTTTGCTATTCGCGTAGTTATTGGAAACAGCGCCCCCTGGCGTCAGATCGGGGAACTAATGATATCATCGTGTTGATCTTGGCTGACTGAGTTGATGTGCCAAGTATTGAGGTGAAATTCGGTTTTGAAAGGGGTCAAAATAGCCAGTTTGCTATTCAGTTTGCTATTTGCGTAGTGATTCAGAACAGCGCCCCCTGGCGTCAGAGCGGGTAACTAATGATATCATCGTGTTGATCATGCCTCACTGAGTTGATGTGCCAAGTATTGAGGTGAAACTCGGTCGGGAAAGGGGTCAAAATAGCCAGTTTGCTATTCAGTTTGCTATTCAGTTTGCTATTCGCGTAGTTATTGGGAACAGCGCACCCTGGCGTCACATCGGGGAACTAATGATATCAACGTGTTGATCTTGGCTTACTGAGTTGATGTGCCAAGTATTGAAGTGAAATTCAGTCGAGAAAGGGGTCAAAATAGCCAAGTTGATATTCAGTTTGCAATTCCGTTTGCTATTCGCGTAGTTATTGGGAACAGCGCCCCCTGGCGTCAGATCGAGGAACTAATGCTATCATCGTGTTGATCTAGACTCACTGAGTTGATGTGCCAAGTATTGAGGTGAAATTCGGTCGGGAAAGGGGTCAAAATAGCCAGTTTGCTATTCAGTTTGCTATTCAGTTTGCTATTCGCGTAGTTATTGGGAACAGCGCCCCCTGGCGTCAGGATCGGGGAACTAATGATATCATCGTATTGCTCTTGGCTCACTGAGTTGATGTGCCAAGTATTGAGGTGAAATTCGGTCGGGAAAGGGGTCAAAATAGCCAGTTTGCTATTCAGTTTGCTATTCAGTTTGCTATTCGCGTAGTTATTGGGAACAGCGCCCCCTGGCGTCAGATCGGGGAACTAATGATATCACCGTGTTGATCTTGGCTCACTGAGTTGATGTGCCGAATATTGAGGTGAAATTCGGTCGGGAAAGGGGTCAAAATAGCCAGTTTGCTATTCAGTTTGCTATTCGCGTAGTTATTGGGAACAGCGCCCCCTGGCGTCAGATCGGGGAACTAATGATATCATCGTGTTTATCTTGGCTCACTGAGTTGATGTGCCAAGTATTGAGCTGAAATTCGGTCGGGAAGGGGGTCAAATAGCCAGTTTGCTATTCAGTTTGCTATTCAGTTTGCTATTCGCGTAGTTATTGGGAACAGCGCCCCCTGGCATCAGATCGGGGAACTAATGATATCAACGTGTTGATCTTGGCTCACTGAGTTGATGTGCCAAGTATTGAGGTGAAATTCGGTCGGGAAAGGGGTCAAAATAGCCAGTTTGCTATTCAGTTTGCTATTCAGCTTGCTATTCGCGTAGTTATTGGAACAGCGCCCCCTGGCGTCAGATCGGGGAACTAATGATATCATCGTGTTGATGTTGGCTCACTGAGTTGATGTGCCAAGTATTGAGGTGAAATTCGGTCGGGAAAGGGGTCAAAATAGCCAGTTTGCTATTCAGTTTGTTATTCAGTTTGCTATTCGCGTAGTTATTGGAACAGCGCCCCCTGGCGTCAGATCGGGGAACTAATGATATCATCGTGTTGATGTTGGCTCACTGAGTTGATGTGCCAAGTATTGAGGTGAAATTCGGTCGGGAAAGGGGGTTAATATAGCCAGTTTGCTATTCAGTTTGCTATTCAGTTTGCTATTCGCGTAGTTATTGGAAACAGCGTCCCCTGGCGTCAGATCGGGGAACTAATGATATCATCGTGTTGATGTTGGCTCACTGAGTTGATGTGCCAAGTATTGAGATGAAATTCGGTCGGGAAGGGGGTTAAAATAGCCAGTTTGCTATTCAGTTTGCTATTCAGTTTGCTATTCGCGTAGTTATTGGAAACAGCGTCCCCTGGCGTCAGATCGGGGAACTAATGATATCATCGCGTTGATGTTGGCTCACTGAGCTGATGCGCCAAGTATTGAGGTGAAATTCGGTCGGGAAAGGGGTCAAAATAGCCAGTTTGCTATTCAGTTTGCTATTCGCGTAGTTATTGGGAACAGCGCCCCCTGGTGTCAGATCGGGGAACTAATGATATCATCGTGTTGATGTTGGCTGACTGAGTTGATGTGCCAAGTATTGAGGTGAAATTCGGTCGGAAAAGGGATCAAAATAGCCAGTTTGCTATTCAGTTTGCTATTCGCGTAGTTATTGGGAGCAGCGCCCCCTGGCGCCAGATCGGGGAACTAATGATATCATCGTGTTGATGTTGGCTGACTGAGTTGATGTGCCAAGTATTGAGGTGAAATTCGGTCGGGAAAGGGGTCAAAATAGCCAGTTTGCTATTCAGTTTGCTATTCGCGTAGTTATTGGGAACAGCGCCCCCTGGCGTCAGATCGGGGAACTAATGATATCATCGTGTTTATCTTGGCTCACTGAGTTGATGTGCCAAGTATTGAGCTGAAATTCGGCCGGGAAAGGGGTCAAATAGCCAGTTTGCTATTCAGTTTGCTATTCAGTTTGCTATTCGCGTAGTTATTGGGAACAGCGCCCCCTGGCGTCAGATCGGGGAACTAATGATATCATCGTGTTGATCTTGGCTCACTGAGTTGATGTGCCAAGTATTGAGGTGAAATTCGGTCGGGAAAGGGGTCAAAATAGCCAGTTTGCTATTCAGTTTGCTATTTGCGTAGTTATTGGGAACAGCGCCCCCTGGCGTCAGAGCGGGGAACTAATGATATCATCGTGTTGATCTTGGCTCATTGAGTTCATGTGCCAAGTATTGAGGTGAAATTCGGTCGGGAAGGGGGTCAAAATAGCCAGGTTGCTATTCAGTTTGCTATTCCGTTTGCTATTCGCGTAGTTATTGGGAACAGCGCCCCTTGGCATCAGATCGGGGAACTAATGATGTCATCGTATTGCTCTTGGCTCACTGAGTTGATGTGCCAAGTATTGAGGTGAAATTCGGTCGGAAAAGAGATCAAAATAGCCAGTTTGCTATTCAGTTTGCTATTCGCGTAGTTATTGGAGACAGCGCCCCCTGGCGTCAGATCGGGGAACTAATGATATCATCGTGTTGATCTTGGCTGACTGAGTTGATGTGCCAAGTATTGAGGTGAAATTCGGTCGGGAAAGGGGTCAAAATAGCCAGTTTGCTATTCAGTTTGCTATTTGCGTAGTTATTGGGAACAGCGCCCCCTGGCGTCAGAGCGGGGAACTATTGATATCATCGTGTTGAACATGGCTCACTGAGTTGATGTGCCAAATATTGAGGTGAAATTCGGTCGGGAAAGGGGTCAAAATAGCCAGTTTGCTATTCAGTTTGCTATTCGCGTAGTTATTGGGAACAGCGCCCCCTGGCGTCAGATCGGGGAACTAGTGATATGTTCGTGTTGCTCTTGGCACACTGAGTTGATGCGCCAAGTATTGAGGTGAAATTCGGTCGGGAAAGGGGTCAAAATAGCCAGTTTGCTATTCAGTTAGCTATTCAGTTTGCTATTCGCGTAGTTATTGGGAACAGCGCCCCCTGGCATCAGATCGGGGAACTAGTGATGTCATCGTATTGCTCTTGGCTCACTGAGTTGATGTAGTTAGTTTAAACTTATTTTATTGTCTCATGAACAACGGGACTTGGGGACAAGTTTTAACAACTTAAATACCCCTTTCCCTACATAATTAATTGACAAATATAAATCAAGTTTTACAGATCGATGTCATTGAGCACAGGCTTGAGGCAGAAGAGACATTATGTATGAGTGGTTTTAACAATATTCAATATTTCGTCTAATCAAATGATAAAACACAGGACGAACTACAGAAAAATATAAATATCGTCCATAATATGTCAATGTATATATAATTTTTTTTTCCTTCTTTTTCTCTCTCTTACTCTTAGTTTTTGGGTGGCATGGGTGTAGTTAGATCCCACTGGAAGCAGTTAAATCATACTGTATGCGACTACGTATCCATGGTGTCAGCTGTAAAATCCACAATAACTAATAACTAATAAAGCCCCGATATATAGAGACTGCCCACCTTCTATTATACATTGAACCGCTCACTCTTTTCAATAAAATTTTGGACTTCATTGCATAGTTTGTCGTTTTCACGGATTGAAAGTGACGGGTTTCCCCACAACAGATGTTCAATGGTGCTATTAAATGGAATATTCGATGTCAGTGATCGACGAATGTTCGCGTAGCGAGGACAGAAGAAGAAAAAGTGAGTGGTATCTTCCGATGGATGTCCGCATAGACAGCGTGAATGATCAAGCAGATTTGCCCGGTGTAAATTCGAGTTCAGATCGCTGCATTTGTGCCTTAGTTTCGTATGGATTATATTTACTAATCGCTTCCCGATGATGTAATATTTTGGAACTCGTTGTCGATTGGTTAAAATTGTTTTGAAAGATTTGTATGATTTTGCATTGCGTAGGCTGAAGTCTAATTCGTTCCAGTTGCGTATTGTATCGGGGAGAAATGACTTCTTTAAAACATTCAGTCTGGACCTCGGTATGGAATAGTTTTCACGATTTCTGAGATTGTATGAGGTTACTTCACCTACAAGTGGTGTGATTATATTAGTTCCCCGATCCGACGCCAGAGGGGCGCTGTTCCCAATAACTACGCGAATAGCAAACTGAATAGCAAACTGGCTATTTTGATCCCTTTCCCGACCGAATTTCACCTCAATACTTGGCACATCAACTCAGTGAGCCAAGATCAACACAATGATATCATTAGTTCCCCGATCTGACGCCAGGGGGCGCTGTTCCCAATAACTACGCGAATAGCAAACTGAATAGCAAACTGGCTATTTTGACCCCTTTCCCGACCGAATTTCACCTCAATACTTGGCACATCAACTCAGTGAGCCAAGATCAACACGATGATATCATTAGTTCCCCGATCTGACGCCAGCGGACGCTGTTCCCAATAATTACGCGAATAGCAAACTGAATAGCAAATGGAATAGCAAACTGGCTATTTTGACCCCTTTCCCGACCGAATTTACCTCAATACTTGGCACATCAACTCAGTGAGCCAAGAGCAACACGACGATATCATTAGTTCCCCGATCTGACGCCAGGGGGCGCTGTCTCCAATAACTACACGAATAGCAAACTGAATAGCAAACTGGCTATTTTGACCCCTTTCCCGACCGAATTTCACTTCAATACTTGGCACATCAATCAGTGAGCCAAGAGCAATACGATGATATCATTAGTTCCCCGATCTGATGCCAGGGGGGGCTGTTCCCAATAACTACGCGAATAGCAAACTGAATAGCAAACTGGCTATTTTGACCCCTTTCCCGACCGAATTTCACCGCAATACTTGGCGCATCAACTCAGTGTGCCAAGAGCAACACGATGATATCATTAGTTCCCCGATCTGACGCCAGGGAGCGCTGTTCCCAATAACTACGCGAATAGCAAACTGAATAGCAAACTGGCCATTTGACACCTTTCCCGACCGAATTTCACCTCAATACTTGGCACATCAACTCAGTGAGCCAAGATCAACACGATGGTATCATTAGTTCCCCGATCTGACGCCAGGGGGCGCTGTTCCCAATAACTACACGAATAGCAAACTGAATAGCAAACTGGCTATTTTGACCCCTTTCCCGACCGAATTTCACCTCAATACTTGGCGCATCAACTCAGCGTACCAAGAGCAACACGATGATATCATTAGTTCCCCGATCTGACGCCAGGGGGCGCTGTTCCCAATAACTACGCGAATAGCAAACTGAATAGCAAACTGGCTATTTGACCCCTTTCCCGACCGAATTTCACCTCAATACTTGGCACATCAACTCAGTGAGCCAACATCAACACGATGATATCATTAGTTCCCCTATCTGACGCCAGGGGGGCGCTCTTCCCAATAACTACGCGAATAGCAAACTGAATAGCAAACTGGCTATTTTGACCCCTTTCCCGACCGAATTTCACCTCAATACTTGGCACATCAACTCAGTGAGCCGAGATCAACACGATGATATCATTAGTTCCCAGATCTGACGCCAGGGGGCGCTGTTCCCAATAACTACGCGAATAGCAAACTGAATAGCAAACTGGCTATTTTGACCCCTTTCCCGACCGAATTTCACCTCAATACTTGGCGCATCAACTCAGTGTGCCAACATCAACACGATGATATCATTAGTTCCCCGATCTGACGCCAGGGGGCGCTGTTCCCAATAACTACACGAATGGCAAACTGAATAGCAAACTGGCTATTTTGACCCCTTTCCCGACCGAATTTCATCTCAATACTTGGCGCATCAATTCAGTGAGCCAAGATCAACACGATGATGTCATTAGTTCCCCGATTTGACGCCAGGGGGCGCTGTTCCCAATAACTACGCGAATAGCAAACTGAATAGCAAACTGGCTATTTTGACCCCTTTTCCGACCGAATTTCACCTCAATACTTGGCACATCAACTCAGTCAGCCAAGATCAACACATTGATATCATTAGTTCCCCGATCTGACGCCAGGGGGCGCTGTCTCCAATAACTACACGAATAGCAAACTGAATAGCAAACTGGCTATTTTGACCCCTTTCCCGACCGAATTTCACCTCAATACTTGGCACATGAACTCAGTGAGCCAAGAGCAATACGATGATATCATTAGTTCCTCGATCTGATGCCAGGGGGCGCTGTTCCCAATAACTACGCGAATAGCAAACTGAATAGCAAACTGGCTATTTTGACCCCTTTTCCGACCGAATTTCACCTCAATGCTTGGCACATCAACTCAGTGAACCAACATCAACACGATGATATCATTAGTTCCCCGATCTGACGCCAGGGGGGCGCTGTTTCCAATAACTACGCGAATAGCAAACTGAATAGCAAACTGGCTATTTTGACCCCTTTCCCGACCGATTTTCACCTCAATACTTGGCACATCAACTCAGTTAGCCAAGATCAACACGATGATATCATTAGTTCCCCGATCTGACGCCAGGGAGCGCTGTTCCCAATAACTATGCGAATAGCAAACTGAATAGCAAGCTGAATAGCAAACTGACTATTTTGACACCTTTCCCGACCGAAGTTCACCTCAATACTTGGCACATCAACTCAGTGAGCCAAGAGCAACACGATGATATCATTAGTTCCCCGATCTGACCCCAGGGGGCGCTGTTCCCAATAACTACGTGAATAGCAAACTGAATAGCAAACTGGCTATTTTGTCCCCTTTCCCGACCGAATTTCACCTCAATACTTAGCACATCAACTCAGTCAGCCAAGATCAACACGATGATATCATTAGTTCCCCGATCTGACGCCAGGGGGCGCTGTCCCCAATAACTACACGAATAGCAAACTGAATAGCAAACTGGGTATTTTGACCCCTTTCCCGACCGAATTTCACCTCAATACTTGGCACATCAACTCAGTGAGCCATGAGCAATACAATGATATCATTAATTCCCCGATCTGATGCCAGGGGGCGCTGTTCCCAATAACTACGCGAATATCAATCTGAATAGCAAACTGAATAGCAAACTGGCTATTTTGACCCCTTTCCCGACCGAATTTCACCTCAATACTTGGCACATCAACTCAGTGAACCATGATCAACACGATGATATCATTAGTTCCCCGATCTGACGCCAGGGGGCGCTGTTCCCAATAACTACGCGAATAGCAAACTGAATAGCAAAGTGGCTATTTTGACCCCTTTCCCGACCGATTTTCACCTCAATATTTGGCACATCAACTCAGTTAGCCAAGATCAACACGATGATATCATTAGTTCCCCGATCTGATGCCAGGGAGCGCTGTTCCCAATAACTATGCGAATAGCAAGCTGAATAGCAAACTGAATAGCAAACTGAATAGCAAACTGACTATTTTGACCCCTTTCCCGACCGAATTTCACCTCAATACTTGGCATATCAACTCAGTGAGCCAAGAGCAACACGATGATATCATTAGTTCCCCGATCCGACGCCAGGGGGCGCTGTTCCCAATAACTACGTGAATAGCAAACTGAATAGCAAACTGTCTATTTTGACCCCTTTCCCGACCGAATTTCACTTCAATACTTGGCACATCAACTCAGTCAGCCAAGATCAACGCGATGATATCATTAGTTCTCCAATCTGACGCCAGGGGGCATGTATTCCTCCGCAGTGATGCGGTCGCGGGAAAAAGCCCCTGCGGACAGAAAGTAGTCCCAAATACGCGGGGAGCCGGGGGAAATTCTCCGGCAATCTTCGGGACATTTTGGGGGCAAGAGGGGCCCCTGGTGGACCGATTGGGTCAAAGTGAAGCGCTTCTCCAGGGCGATCAGGTCATGGGTGGGTGTATGTAAAATTAGGATTTGTCCCCGAAAATATAAAAAGCGGAACACGGACTTCAATCAACCATATCTAAAAGGGCTAATATCGGTCTCCGGGCTTATCGGGGCCTGCCTATCAAGTCATGGGTGGGTGCATGCAAAATTAGGGTACTCATCTTACATCCGGGTTTTTCCATGTTTCCTGGTTTTACATCCGGGTACTCATCTTACATCCTTGCGCAGGCCTGTGTGCGCAGGTCACGTGGTGTGGGTCTGCGCAAGTGTGTGACGTCACCTCCGGTTTCAGAATGACCAAAAATTACCTCCGAACACAGAAGAGTTCCATTTTTTCTTAGACCTTAGACGTATGCGTGGATGATTTGTACTGACCTTCAACATCCGGGATCTCTTCAACATCCGGGTTTTACCCCTCTGGAGTGGATATGTATGAAATGCATGTACTGACCTTGCCTCCGTGTCTGTGTCAGTGAGCTCACGTGCCGAACACCTGGCTCCGCGAAGCAAAAATTCTTCGCTGACGTCATGGTTTATCGAATCGAGGCGCAACCTCAAACGACCTTCCCATATCAGGTCAAATTTCCTGTTAATTTTCTCAGTCCGTTTGGCTAAATTACACCCTTTCGTTCCCCATTTTTACCGTCAAACGAAAGCTTATGAAAATGCAGGAGGCCATAAATATTTGTATTATACCACATCTGTCGTGTGTTTACAATATCTGTCCTGTATTATACAATATCTGTCCTGTATTATACCATATCTGTCCTGTGTTATACCAAATCTGTGCTGTAATATACCATATCTTTCCTGTGTTTACAATATCTGTCCTGTATTATACAATATCTGTCCTGTATTATACCATATTTGTCATGTGTTATACCAAATCTGTGCTGTATTATACCATATCTTTCCTGTGTTTACAATATCTGTCATGTATTATACAATATCTGTGCTGTATTATACCATATCTGTCCTGTGTTGTACCATATTTGTCCTGTATTATACAATATATGTTCTGTATTATACCAAATCTGTGCTGCATTATACAGTATCTGTCCTGTATTATACCAAGTCTGTGCTGTATTATACCATATCTGTCCTGCTTTGTACCATATATGGCCTGTATTATACAATATGTCCTCTATTATGCCATATCTGTCCTGCATTATACCATATCTGTGCTGTATTATACCATATCTGTCCTGTGGTTACAATATTTGTCATGTATTATACAACATCTGTTCTGTATTATACCATGTCTAATTTGTCCCCATCCTAGGCCACTTTCTCAGCCCTTTCATTGACTGGCCAGTTTGGGTAACATTAGAATCCCCACATGTCTGTTCAAGGATTGAGTATTAATGTCCGCTTGTTTATGCTCACGCAGAAAATACACAAAACATTGTTTTGGGTGAGATCTCATTTTTTTATTTAGTGAACAACAACAACGTGAGAACAACCACGTGAAAAAACTGAAGCCCAGAACAGGGGCTTGTACATTGAAATGGTTAGAACTTAAGCCCAGAACGGGGCTTGTACATTGAAATGATGTGCGGCACAGTCATACCCGAGTAGATCTCGGTCCTCGGCCTTGGGGTACTCGTCAAACATCTGTACATGGAAAGTCCCCGACTCCGGTGAGTGAGATAGAATACGGAGTACTGTCCGCATACACTACTCAAGAGTCACTGTTGACCGCTTCTCTCTTGCAGGAAACAAGCCTATGTTTATGTATACTATGGTTGTCTTTTTGAATTTGGTGCTAATACTGTTATATGATCAGGTAGCTCCGCACATATTGATTGTGACCAAAATTCGGTTGTAAGGGTCGGGCAGGGATTTGATGGCCAGTCACGTGCAGTGCCACAAAATTGATGTTGAAATGTTGAAAGTGGAACGGATTCTCACCCCAGTTCCCATTGAAACTGGTGTTGGCCACACACGCCAGGCTAAGACGTTTAGGCAGATCCCCTAGAAATAAATTTTCTCTATTGGCCATCATAGTACCCGTTAGCACAGAGAACACCTTGGTCTGTACGCGTCGGATGGGGTACAGGGCTGCTTTTTTCGATAAGGCTTCCATTTGACTCACCAGCACCCCAGGTTGCAAATCCACGGTACGGACAAACAGGGCTGCTTCTTCTATGATGACCTTGTAATTGGGGAAATCTCCGCCTGCCATCAAGGCGAAGGTGGATGGGAAACGGATCAAGTTGATCTTGATGGATACGCCGTTCATCATGTAGCGGTCTTGCAGGAACAGGTCGGCGTGCAGTCGGCCCATCATATCGACGAAGTTGCTACCGGCTGTAAACCTCTTGCGTTGCGAGAACCCCGTATTTTGAATGTTGGTCGAATCTATTTCTCCCGGCGTATCCTTGTAGTACAGTGGGGCTGACAAGTGTGTTTTTTGGCATCTTCTCCGTACGAAAATAATGTTTCGATGTAGGCTCGGTACGGGTACGTATTGGTGGACGTACTGATGAGTTTATCGTTCAGACTGATATCCACCTGTTGGAACATAGAGTGCTGCCAGAAATTCACTGAGGCTACGGCCGCATCGTTGTCGATGTCCGTCCCGTCTCCTTTCACCACTTTAGCTTTCACGTAAAGGTACGTGTGGGCTAAATGCAGGTAGGCCGTATCTTTGTTTTCAATGGTAAATTCGAGCGGCCCCGTTCCCGTAAGGCTAGCCAGGGCACGATGTTCTACCCAACGACCTTCGGCGACACTGGTCTGTGTGGGTGGAATAGTCCACAAATCCAATTCACTGTTGGTAGACCGACACGAGTCGGAGTGAATGAATGCCATATTTAAGAAAAGATATCCTTGGTCTTCTGGGGTGTTCGTCGTCGGTGGGTCGGTCGTCGACTGGTGCGCGGTCTCGGTGGTACGGGTCTTTTATTCCCTATAGTGCGTTGTGCTTTGACGACCAAGACGCCTCCTGCTTCTTGAGCTCGTCATTTCAATGCTTCTTGGACGGGGACACCGCTGAACGCATCTCCCAGGTCTTGCACCCCACTTCGGACCGCTTGTTTGCCGACAGCTTTTACCCCACGCGTTACCAGGGGCATAAACTTTTTGACAATACTCCCGAGTATGTTGCCTAGCCCGAGACCTCGTTGCATGCGTGCACCGCTAAAGACCTGATCTGCACCTCCCGTTTGTTTCTTGTAATATTCTGCATAGCTGACCGTATGGCACTGGTAAGGCCGTACGAAGTGAGGAGAATGTGCTTTTCGGAAATGAAGTGTCAGCACCACTTTCCCTCGTACGAATGCGACCGGGCGTCCCGTGTCCTCTCTTATATCCACCGTGATAGTGTTGATATCGGTGTGTCGTACGGGTAGGGAGAGCGTGTGGTTGAAACTCTGGGTGACTTGATCTCCATACTTGTTTCTAATGAGGACCACCCGTAACAGAGGTGTGTTGACATCTCCGACAATGTGGTTGTCGACCACATCCGAGTATACGTTGAATCCGTACATACCCACCTTCATATCCATCGTGATGTGGGCTTTGTCGGCGGTGGGGCCAGCGTACCCGTCTTGATCGAGACTCAGCATTTGCTGTAGGGTAGGACTGATTTCGACACTCCAGGGGTTTTTCTAGCCGTTTTCTCATCGTGGTAATCCCGATGAGAAATTTCCGAAATTGAGTTTTGAGGACTTTTGCAAATTGAGTTTTCCCTCGACAAATTCAGTTTCTCGTAATTTTCCCCATTACGCGCGCAAGCGCGCGAAAAAAATATTGAGTTTTGCTGATTTACTGGTCTTCATTGTTGTGTAGTTGTATCGGAATAAACTTATTTTAATCCTTGAATCTTGTCCCGAGTTCACGAACCGACGTCTGTTGTCGTTGTTGTTGTTTCCTGGCGCAGTGTAACTCTCCGCACAAAGGTGATATTGGCAATCTGAACGGTACGCAGGAGAACGGCTTCAGTCTTGCGCTTATTCATTGGACAAGTGATTATGTCGTTGGAATTACTACCCAATGAAACACCGCGTTACGAAGATCTGCCAAGGGGTGGTATACATATGAGAGCGCGTGCTCGTTAATAGAAACACACCACAAACACTTTCACAGCATGGACGAGGGCAGTCGCAAACCAGCGGCCCGAAAACCAACAGCACACGGTGAATAAAGTAATATGTGAATGAAATTGTTCGATCAACCATGCCTCCTGCTCCATGTATCAACTGATGCAAAATATTTTTCTCAACTGGTATCGTCTGACGCCAATCAGAGACTACACTAAATAACAAAGTCTATGTTGTAGTCTACAAAGTCTACAAAGTCTCAGTCGTCGTATAGTCTATTCTGTACAACACGATACCGCCGAAAAAAAATCGATACGGCACAATGCTACGCCGTAAGGGTCATTTACTGTGGTTTAGGGACAGAGTGAAAACGGAAGTTTTCAGGTTGATAATCGAGTATTAATTTAAAAATATTGACAACTTTTCAAACATTTTACATGCAACCCACACTAAATGACCCTTTACCAGATCAGGGGAAAGGACCAATTGGTATAAAATATCTATCCCAATTGAGATCATAAAATATCCCACTTTGGATATTTTTTTTATAATTCCATATTTTCAAGCTGGCATATTCTCCTAGTTATTTTGTTTGTTTAAAAACATACAAAAGTGGTGATTGATGGGAAGTATACTGCAGCAACATGAAAAAAGAATGCATGTAATTTTAATATCAGAGAGAATAACTTGGGTGAGAAAAACTCAGCAAAATTATACAATCGCATTGGCAGTTTTGTCAAGTAAATTCTATCTTGCTTTTGTACTTTAGATGCCGAAATTCGCCATTGCGGTTTAGTTTGAAAATCGGTCAAAATATCCCAATTAGGATATATTTCAATATCCCAACTTCAAGGATTTAAAAACTACCATAACATTACTCAATCATAGGACATGCAGTTGGTTTCAGTCAATGCTACTCTATACCAGTTTCAACTGTCGCTGTTCACATCTTAGTCTCGATAAAACAGAAAATATGTTTGAATTATTAGAGCATTTACTCTATATTGCATGGTCACATACTGATAATAATTAGATATTCCTGTACATACAAAAACTGTAGACTGCATTTACTGAACCAATCTACGTGTACAATGGACAGGTCTTTTTAAATGTCGGTTTTGAATTTCTTTTAGTTACCCCTATGAAAATGTTTGCATAATTGAGTTTCTGAGCCGAAACTATGAAAATCATGGATATATTGAGTTTCTGGTACAAAAAGATGATAACAATGAAAATATTGAGTATTTTTAAATTATAGGCGCGCCAACGGCGCGCCGAAAAATTGAGTTTTAGGAAATTCTCAAATTGAGTAGATGAAAGATTTTGGGCTAGAATAACCCCTGCACTCACGCTGAGACTGAGAGTGAGACAGGCCTTGTCGTTGTGTGGGTTGTAATCGAAGTCCAGATGATTTTTGAAGGGAAACGTTTTTATGGGTTTTGAAGTATTCGTGACCTCCCGTAGAGACTTATAGTGCATCATACTTCTCAGCGCCCCCATGAACTCCTTGGGGATATCGTATTGGCCTTCGGGTAGGATCAGTCGGGTTTCTTTCCCTTCGTAGGTCACCTCGTATCACACTTCACCGGCTCGCACGTTGTACCACGAGTAAGGGCATTGGATATCCACGAGTCCACATCCCCAGCGTCCAGGTAAATGCAACGGTTGCAGTAACTGGGTCACGTACATGGCCAAATTGTTGTCAGGAAACACATCGAGCGAACTGTTCCTGGGCAACGTGAGGTAAAACATGACGACTGACTCATCCAGTGAAATCCCCTCCATTTTATAGCGCCTTTTCCCTTATAGGGTCCCTCAATCCACAAACACTTTCTCTCGAGGTGTCCGTCTCGACCGACGTAGTAGAGTTCGAGGCGAAGTTCGAAGTGAGCGTGGAGAGCCTCGTGAAGAGCCTCTGTTCCAGTGAGGTAACATAGACCGGGCACACCGTATTGTTTGCCGTGAGGGTGTTTTGGGAGGTGTCAAAGGTATCATGGGGTCACGAAGGATTTTTTGCATCCACAGCCAGCGTTGAGGATTCCCCACCAATTCTCGAGGGACGTGTGTGTCTTTCAACTCTTGAGCAAAGATTTCCCAGCCCGGTGGATTACAGTGTTTGCGAGAGCGCACCGTATCGTTGATCAGATCGGTGATATGGGACCCCGGGACCACTCGGTTTCGAGTAAGCAGTTCTCCCTGGTCGGTCCAGCCCATATCAGGATTCTGTTTCACCAGGTCCAACAATAAATGGGCCTTGGGGCCTTAGGGACACTGGCCAACACTTCATCTTCGAGGTAAGGTGACCATGATGATGATGATGGTGGTGGTGGTGTTGGTGGTGTTGGACTTCTACTACACATATATTGGTCCATAAACGTCTTGTAGCGGTTCAGGGTATGATGTTAGAGTTGAATTGTCTCGTGATCAGTCAGTCGGCGCTGTAGTATGCTATTCATCTCTTCACCGAGGGACTGGAGCTGTTGCACCGTGGCAGGGACAGGGTAGGGCGATTGCAAGCTTTGTAAAAGCCAAGGCTAGACGAGGACCATATTTTTCGTGTGGTTCATTGTCGGCCTAACAGTCCGCCCAATATCAGTCCCAACACGGAAGCGGCCAATGGTGCTAAGATGGCCCCGAGAAAGCCGCCTTTCTGTAAAACCTTTTTCTTTTGTGTTTGAGAGACCCGGTTCTGGACCACGGTTCGGACACCTGTCTTTAGCTTGGCCAACTTGGTCTTCTGAGCCGGAGTCAGTGGTACGTTGCCTTTTAACAGGTTGTCTCCGATCTCGCACAGACAGCGTACAAGGTGAGGGTCTGCACTGCATACAATGGTTCGGACCAACTCGGGTGGGGCTGTCTTCAATACGCGGAGCGTCGGGGCGTGCTTCCGTACATCATGTACAACTAATTCCAGAACGCACAACCCGGCCCTTTTTATCCTTTTGCGGGCTACCTCCTGAATATTCTTTCACTTCAGAGACAAAGTCAACCATGATGTTATATTAATTCTTTTATTATCCCCATCATCAAGCACACACCCCAGCTGGGGGAGCCTCTGTGGGTGTGTTTACATTATTTTTGCATGTACACGTGGTGGGTCTCTCCGGGAAAGATACCGGTCCGTAGTCGAAGGTGGTGGTGGCTTGCTTCAGGTCGAAGAGTATATACTCGTGCTGAGGGGTTGTCGCATCTTTAAAGGCTCCCAACGCAAACGGCGTTCGGTCGGGGCACATCTGTCTCGCCAGGTGCAGCAGTTGAGTGGTATCTCTCGGGTTTTTGAAGACCACCAGGTAGTGGGCATTTAAGCTGATGAGTTCCGATGTTCTTTGCTTTTACTGAACAGATTCTGCACAATGTAGATGATGCTAAGACGTCGATGATGGCTGCCTTTGATAAAGAGTTGGGTGACCCGCGCATCCGTCTCCGCCATGAGATCATCCAGAACCACCAAGGTGTCCGGTTCCAAATCGGCAAGGTTGGGTAGCCCTTCCACGAATGTGATGTGGGGCATAGCTGCATACGCCGTTGCCATTCTCGGGCAATGGGTGGGGTAATCATGCTGTCGGCGTGTTGAAGTAGTTTCTGGACGAAATGTGGTTTGCCGGAACCCGTCGGTCCTGCGATGACGCAAGTGAAGGGATGTTGCCAGCGGGCGTCCATGGTTGGAGGTGTATCCGCTGTCGTGGTAACCCACTCTTGTAAATTTGGTACGAGTGAACTGGGGTGGTGGTGGTGGGTACAACAACAACGTCGGTCGCCGTTGTCGATGGGCCTGTACTGTGATGGATGAAATCCGGAGGATTTTCAGACGTACTGGGTGTACTTGGTGTAGGTGTTGTCCTAAACTCTATACTCGGTGTGGAGCTCGATGTGGACTGTATACTCGGTGTGGTGGTGGTGACGACTGGACTCGTTTCGATCACGGGGTTGACTGGTGTAGAGAAGGTCTGTAGACTGGCTTGACTGCCACTGACGGTTGGTGTTCTAGGTTGATTAAGTAGAATGCTGAGGTAGGCTACGTCGTAAAACACACCCCCGTACAACACACCCAGCACCCAGAATGTCATCACAAAGCCCACTTGCGCTTTGCGCGTTTTGGGAGACGCTGTGTTCAGAGCCAGCTGCTGTTTGTCCATAGCACCGTGTTCATGGTCGAACGTGGAATGAAGGATGACGGTAGTGGTGTCTGGTTTTGTACTCGTTTCACCTGGTTGGCCGCGACCCAGGAGTTGAAGGAACTGGGCCAGCCTTGCCATTTGACGAAATGAAACAGACTGCCACGTCGACGTTCCGTTTTCACGGTGTAGTAGTCTTGCTTTGTTTTTTACGACAGGCTGTAATTCCGTCTCGTAAAACGTCCCTAGCAACGGTTCCCCTTGAAGATCTTCCAGTTCATAGACTGCTGTCGGGGTAGGCGGCGTTTAATGACGAAGTGCTCATCGCTCCAGTTGGGAAGGTAACTTTTCTCGAGCTTGCCCTTGACTTTACTGATCCGTACAGGGTCCCCGACCTTGAAAACCTTCTTTGGCGTTCGTTGCGATTGTATGGGGTAGAAAACACGCCGGACTTGGACTTCATTGCGTTGGGTCACGGTAATGGGGGCTCTCTGTATACTCCGGTGATAGGCGCGATTGTAACCACTCACAAGTTTCACAACATCGATGTACCGCCTTGTATTCTTATAGGTGAAATATTTATACATGCGGCCTTTGAATGTCCTGTTGAACATTTCCACAACGGAAGCTTTGGTCTCGTTGTAGGTGTGAAAGAAAAAGATCTTCTGGGCTTTCAGAAACTGTTGGAACGGTCTGTTGAGGAATTCCGTGCCTTCGTCGGTTTGTAAATACAAGGGTTTGCGCCCGGTCTTGGAGATGTTCTTGAACGCCGCTATGAGGTTCGCCCCTGTTTTCGTCCGGATGGGAACCACCCACGCATACTTTGACAGGATATCGATGCACGTCAAGATATACCGATTCCCATCTTTGTGTCTGGCAAATGCGCTCATATCGACCAAATCCGCTCGCCACTGGGCATCTAGTCCACCCACGATGACCCGGTTCCGTAGAAAATAGCGGCGGGCAGCTCGATGTAAGGTATAGGTGTCTTGTTTTTTTAACCAATCTCGGACTTGGGCACGTTGTATCCCCTTGGGTTTGGCCGCTCGATAGAGTGCCGACAATGCACTATACGCAGCCGGACTGTCGGGACTGTAGTATAAGTTATCCAACACATTCTCCCAGCGCTTCATGGTGACAAATGCTGATGGACCCTGGCTCTATCGTTTATTTATAACGGGTATATCTTGGGCCAGGGTCAGAGTTTCTTTCTGATTTTCTTCTTTGGCTTCTGCCAGCATATCGTCCATGGCGAATGACCAGTTCAACTCGTCTGATGACGGCTCTTCCTCCGTAAACACTTGATCCACATCTGGTACGGCATGTTCCAATGCAGACCATAGAACAGGGTGAAGGGTAACGTGCACTGTACCCCCATCTAGCCGAGCCAATTGAGCAAAGAAGGGGCCGCGTCGGACGTACACATTGTCACACAAGTGGATGAGGTCGCCGTCCAGTTCACCAGACAACACCCGTTTGAATTTTGTCCAGCCCTCCCGGGACAGACGAATGTGAGCCGGACGCTGTTGTGTAGGGTGCGCATCACAGATGTCTCCCACCTCCTCCATGATATCGTCCTTATCCGCATAGACGTACAGGAAGACCTTGGGGGTCAAGCTGAGAAACGCCCGTATTATATCCCCCGTCATGGTCAGTACGTGAATCGTACAAGATTTGACTATCTCTCGTATTTATAGGGAGGAAAAGTTTATGACGTGAGATCGGGTGGTCGATCATTTTAGTCACGTAAAACGTAACATTGGTCGTCATCTCTACCTGCCATTTGGTGTTGGGGCGTTGTTGTCTGACCCATTCCAAGCTATCCAAGGTCTCTAGTTGGGTCAGTGCCGTGTCCAGGGACGCCCGATCCGTATTGGTGAAGGGTTGATCGTACACGGGGGTGTCGACCCTCAGAATAGGCATAATTCATGATAAGGACCCGGATGTACACGCACTCGGCCCCATACTATAATGCTATGGCGTGACCTCATGTTCTGGTCTTGACCCCGGAGCCCAAAGTCACGCTCGATGGAGTGACACCACCGCGCGGCCGGATAACCCGCCCAGGCGTGCGGCCGGATAACCCGCGCAGGCGTGCGGCCGGATAACCCGCGCAGGCGAGCGGCCGGATAACCCGCGCAGGCGTGCGGTCAGGGCGGGGAAAACCGGTGGAAAAGCGCGGATGTTGAAGTGGTCCCGGATGTAAGACGGAGGGACGACGCACACCACTCCAGAGGGGAAAAAGCCGGATGTTGAAGAGGTTCCGAATGTTGAAGGTCAGTACCTATCATCGACGCATACGTCTAAGGTATATGGAAAAATTGGAACTCTTCTGTGCTCGCAGGTAGTTTTTGGTCATTCTGAAACCGGACGTGACGTGACACACTTGCGCAGACCCACACCACCAAACCACGTGACCTGCGCACACAGACCTGCGCAAGGATGTAAGAGTACCCGGATGTAAAACCAGGGTCCCTGGATGTTAAAAATGGAAACACCCGGATGCAAGATGAGTACCCTAATTTTACATGCACCCACCCATGACTTGATAGGCAGGCCCCGATAAGCTCGGAGACCGATATTATCCCTTTGGACCTGGTTGATAGGGGTTTTCCCTTATTATAGAGGTAAAGTCCGTGTTCCACTTTTATATTTTCGGGGACAAATCCTCAATTTACATGCACCCACCGATGACTTGATAGGCAGTCCCGATAAGCCCGGAGACCGATATTAGCCCTTTTGGATATGGTTGATAGGAGTTTTCCCTATTTTAGGGGTAAATTACAACACATATAAGGGAAGAAAGTCCGTGTTCCGCTTTTATATTTTCGGGACAAATTCTAATTTTACATACACCCACCCATAACTTGATCGCCCTGGAGGAGCGCTTCACTTTGACACCTCACCCGACCAAATCGGTCCAGTAGGGGCCCCTTTCGCCCCCCAAAATGTCCTGAGGATTGCTGGAGAATTTCTGTCCGCGGAGGCTTTTTTCCCGCTGCGACCGCATCATCGCCGGTCGCATCACTGAGGAGGAATACATGTCCCCAAAGTCACGTGCCCGGACGTGACGTCACACTTGCGCGAAACACCTGCGCACACCAGAACTGCGCACTTCCGGGGTTTTTTCCTGCGCATGCGCAGTGACGAACCAGTGAGTTTAAATGCGCAGATTGCAGCTATATATGTTCAGGAATATTCAGATAAGGAAAACGTTCTCTAACACTATTTTAGAATTTGTTTGACAAACATATAAAAAAAACCCAAATAAATAAAAAGAAAAGACGCATTTTTCAGCTCTGAATGTTTCTTCGTCTCGGAGCACTGGAGAAAAACTTACACGATTGGAGGTCCCTCACAAAGACTCCAATTTCATCCCAGACAGGGTTCAACTTTCACGACATCACCTATCATGCTATTATATG
>JAVTVY010009124.1:0-44394 GCA_036873755.1 Hanleya hanleyi
AGTTTCGCCATAAACAGCAGAAGGGGATGGAAAAATTACAAGAGAAAGGACAGAAAGTTTCGCCATAAACAGCAGAAGGGGATGGAAAAATTACAAGAGAAAGGACAGAAATCCTCTGGAGAAAATCAGTATGCTTATGCGATAAGTATGATTCGTTCTGTTATCCACCAAGCAGACGAGGCAGTGACAAAGACCATAGATAACATATCGCATATCTGTCGCGGTAGCAGTATCTTGAGTGGTTCTTCATCTTACGTAACTGGATCGGACTGAAATCTCCCGAAAACCTTCCCCAGGACTTGAAAATAAATCAATACATACAACAAAGAAGTGAGGAGTGGAAACAGAACAGGTCGAAATTCCGAGCAACTGGTTCTTCCATCCATAATGCAATAGGTGGAAGAACTTTGAAAGAACAGAAGGTTCATTACGACAAAGTGATATTGGGCAAAGAGGAAGAATTTTTGGATGGGGATGGAACTGACACGACATGCGAACCTTCTTCAAAGTACATCAGATGAGGGAAAAGAAACGATAACACCACGCCAGTCAAGGTCGCAACTGCATTTTCCTCCTGTTCTGTTCCGTATCGCATTCTGCCAATCGTTTCCTCCGAAAATTCTTCCTCTTTGCCCAATATCACTTTGTCGTAATGAACCTTCTGTTCTTTCAAAGTTCTTCCACCTATTGCATTATGGATGGAAGAACCAGTTGCTCGGAATTCCGACCTGTTCTGTTTCCACTCCTCACTTCTTTGTTGTATGTATTGATTTATTTTCAAGTCCTGGGGAAGGTTTTCGGGAGATTTCAGTCCGATCCAGTTACGTAAGATGAAGAACCACTCAAGATACTGCTACCGCGACAGATATGCGATATGTTATCTATGGTCTTTGTCACTGCCTCGTCTGCTTGGTGGATAACAGAACGAATCATACTTATCGCATAAGCATACTGATTTTCTCCAGAGGATTTCTGTCCTTTCTCTTGTAATTTTTCCATCCCCTTCTGCTGTTTATGGCGAAACTTTCTGTCCTTTCTCTTGTAATTTTTCCATCCCCTTCTGCTGTTTATGGCGAAACTCACGAGTATCTTGCAGTCTGTAGCCCAAATTTTTTACCACGTCATGGAGATCTTCCCCTGGATTTCTGGAATATCCTCGGTTGACTCGTTCAAAAACGGTTCCAACTTTTCAATCGTTTTGTCAACAAGGAGTAGTTCTGTTTTACAGGCTGCTTTAGAGTCCGAAAATGGGGTATGCGTCTCATGGCCAAAAAGATCTATGTCGCCTCCGTTTTCATCTACACCCTGAACAACTTTTTCCCCATCTACTCCTATGATGTAGTCTTTTTGGTCCCCATTTGTATCCCTGACCACAGACAGTGATTGTTCAATAATTCCAGGATGCTGAGATTTGGGAAATTGGGCCTGATTAAAGTTCCTTATTATGGATGGGGATGGAACGGCATAATTGATCTTGGACTCCTCTGGGTTAAAATTGCCTCGTGTTTCTTCGCCTGATACGACGGACCCGAGACTTTTCATCCCTCCCATAAATAACAAAAACTTGTCCTTCATTAGGCGATATCCAACCTTCCAGAACTTCATCGTATCCTCCCAATAAGACATCTCAGACGTGGTTTCCAACGAAAACCATCTAGCTGTTTCTAGGAATAGTCTAAAAGCTATGTTATCTGTTGGATACTTCCCTTCAGCAAGAAGCTTGCAGAAACACCTAAACTCGAATAAGCATTTGGCTTCTTTCAGTTTTATGATCATGTCTGCGATGTAGTCTCCGAGATCATCTGTTCGTTCGTCAATATTTCCAAGTGATCGGATCGTCGTATCGGGCCGTTCATTGTGTTCTATGAGTACTCCTCGATGCGCACGGGGTTTCCATATTGCGTTTAGTTTTCTCTTTTTCGGAGCACTAATGTACTTAGTATCATCTATGAAGTCTGTTGTTGGTCTAATGGGGGTTGTCACCTGCGACGGTCTGCGAAATTTACGTTTAATCCACCGACTTCCTCTTCGCTTTCTTTTTTCACCTTTAAGAATGCTCGAACCTTGTGACTGTTCTTCATCACTGGAAGTGGAAAATACTACATTCAGGCCTATCATTTGCAAAACTTAAACTTAAATAACCTACTTAACTTTATCATCGTATTTTAAAAACCAGACATGCAATCTGGAGTTGTCAGTGTCCAAAAGTGGGAGTTGTAAGCTCAAAATATTATACACGTAATTTTGTGAAAAATATGCCAGCTTCAGCCCAGTTTTTGTTCGTAATGCTTCTGGATTATAATATTCTTGAGATTAACTGCTCGAATAGCCTCCAAAAACATATTTCAGCGCGAAAATGACTTCGCTCAAACAACGCCGATGGTGTCCGATACCAGTTACTTTTTGTAAGCGCTTTTTCATAATTTAAGACATCAATTCCACCGATAAGATTGTGCTAGTTACATTCTATAAGATCTCAAGCAGTTAATAAATATGATACGATCTGGTCCCATGTCGTACTTACATTGAAACCGAATGATCCATGTCCGAGGGTGTAATTTTTTCGCAAAATCTATCCAAAGGCCGGATTATTGTCTCCAAAAGCAGGAGAGTAACCACAAAAGGGGAGTAACGGTTATCACATGTGTGAATAGAAATGAAATTCCAGCTGGAGGGATAAAAGGCGTCAAAGAATCTGCAACTTAGTAGCCCTTAAATGGTCTGTATAAATATGTTAAACATGTTCTAAAAAGTATGCGAAAGTATTGATTTTAGCATAATTTGACCTGAAAAAAATGTTCCGAAATATCGTGTGCCTTAATGTCGCGTGGCGAAATGTCGCTTACCGAACTGTCGCGGGCCTTAATGTCGCGTGACGAAATGTCGCGTGCCGACATCTCGCGTTCCGAAATGTCCCGACACCGTGTCTATAAACTGTATTGTTTTCCTGAAAAAAAATCTTTTGTTAAACGAGTAGTCTCCTCAACTAGTTTTTTTCTTCAGGAATTTTTATACCCGGTACTATATTACTGCTCCACGAAAGATGTATTTTACAGAATCGGATTTCACATTTTTGGAGCATCATGATGTCTATCCGGCAACATTGAAAATTGTTGATCGCTTCTCTCTTGCAGGAAACTAGCCTATGTTTATGTATACTATTACATTTTTTTTTAATTTGATGTAGATGCTGTTATATGAATGGGATCTTTGGATTATGGACGCGGACATTTTTTAATGGACGACGGCTGACTATATATATTGACTGACGGACAAGAGGCTTGTATTTTGGATCAAGAAGGAAGAATCTCAAACATTAATGTCATTTAGCTCTTAAAATCAGTCATTTTCGATTTCAAGTCGCCCAAAACAACCTTTGCTGTAATATTTTCTCAGGGTCTCCTGAACCGGGAACTGAGAAACTTCCAGGAGAACGGGGTTACCGTACATCGGGATTACAGTTCATCGTTACAGCAGAAAAGTTGAGCTTATTTAGTTTGGATAAACTTAATGACCCCTTATAGTGGTACCAGTTACAGCAAAATCTTTTCAATCTGCAGTCTATTCTCAATGATCACTATAACCAAATACCATGAAAATCCAGTACAAGTGAAGCCATTCGAAAGAAAACGTGTCAGAAAGGTTTACCTATATTCTCTTACCGTATAGTACAATCCGTGATGAATAAATGCAATAAAAATATATGCCAGCAATTTCCCAGAGTTATAGAGCAAGGAAACAAAGTTTGAATAAAAAGCCTAAATGTTTTGGAGATATTTGCCTTTTTAAATAACGATGGCGCGGGAGCAAAAGGTAATTTAGTATCACAAGCAATTACCTCTCGGAAAATATTAGTCGTGGCTGAGAGTCCTATCAACCCCAAAACGCAAGTTTTCGGTGATTAAATCACCAAATTTCCCATTTACGTAAGTAATTCGATTTGACGTTACGTAAAATGACTCATTACAGTGACAAGAAATCCAAAACCCTTCCAGTCAGTCAAAATATAACCATCATATACTATATCCAAGTTTATCATGTATATATGTATTATGTACATACGTCAGTATCCATGTACATTAATTAGAATACAGTGAAGATTTGTGTGCATAGCCAAATACTGGTTGATACCACTGATACACACTGAGAGAAATAAGGTGGTCAAAATGACCACTTTTAGGTTGTCCAGCAATTGTACCTGAGGCGTTACAGGTAAACCTTTCTGACATATTAGTGGTCGAAGAAACTGACCACTTTGATGGTCAAGAAAATGACCACTTTGATGGTGCAAGTGAGAATTTCAAATTCAAAACTCGTCTAGCTTCTGGTTTGCAAGCACCCATTCTCCATGCTCCAAATAACATTTACCTATCCCGCTTTCTGCAAATGCAATATGACGACGCAGCAGACCAAAGGCGCACGAGTGCATATCACCCGACATACGTCATCTGTCACGTTTTTTGATGTCGGCAACTTCAAGTTGGACTCACAGGGTGGTCAAGATGACTACCCAGGGCGGTCAGGCGGACTACGATTGTGTGGTCAATCCGATTTACCACCCTAGATGGTCAGGTAGTAAATTATGACTGCAATGGTGGTCAAGGGGACCTATTTCGGTGGTCCTGGCGCTCCACCACCTAAAAGTGGTCATTTTGACCACCTTATTTCTTTCAGTGCAATATATATTGGAATGGAGCTCTGCTTCAGATTTCATACCATGTGCAATGGTCAATGATAAACAGGTGACCATGTACCTGTACAAGGAGATGCAAGTAAGGCAGCAACCTCGGATGATGAAGTGAGCAAGATTCAACACCTTCCTTGGATAGAATAGAATAGAACCTTTATTTGTACTGTTTTGCCCATTGATGGGTTAATGTGTACAGGATTGAAGAAAAAGAAAACAACAGAATAAATCACAACATGTTCACCGGATTCATAAGATACATGTACATTGATCATCAAATACTTTCTTTTAATTAGGTTGCGATGAATAAAGTTAACTACCAGAGAGATGAGCATCATGTACTCGGCATGAAGAAGCCATACAAATTTTGCCCTATCTGGTATATTGATGAAGTTGGCACATGTCCGTGATATATTTGTATTACAATAAGAGACATCTAGAGGTGCAATAACTAGAGCATTTAATCAAAAAGTGGAATTCATCCTCCGTTTCAGATTTGCACAATGAACAATGGACTCAATGGGTACTCCGGTATACCTGCCCCTTTCGATATCAATAATAATAAACTTCATTTAAACACGGACAAACAAGGTCATGAGAGCTAGTTCGGAACCTTGCAATGACCTACGATGGTCTCTATCTTTAATAACATCAATATAAATCTTCCGACTAAAACGAGATTTGACTTCCATTTTTGTTCTGAGTATATCGGACTGCCAGGCAACCGATTACACGATGGTCCGTTAACAATTCTTTATTTCCAGTTCTGTTCAGAAGCGGACATATACATCTTTTGTACTTTGCCTGAGGAAGCTGGGTTTTTTTTGCCACACCACCGATACTGTTATAGGGACCGATAATTTTTGGGATACTATTTAATATATTCGAGTACCAGGATGATGGATTATTCTTGCAGTAGTCCAGAGCCACTTTTAGAAGAGAGTTATCAAGAGCAGTATTTAGATGGCCCAGATAGTTAAATGTTTGACTGGCTATAGATATTATCAGCGGGTACCTCCCGAGTTCACCATAGACTGCATCGGTGGTAGTGGTACGGTAAACCCCAAGAACATATTTACAAGCCTTTAAATGTAATTTTTCACAGTGTAGTCTAGTGTGCTTGTGTATATCAGCATTGGAATCCAAATCTATATTGGCAGCCCAGATCTCACAGCCGTACAATACAATAGGCTTAATCATGTGATCAAATAAGTGAAGAAATAATTTCACATCTAAGGTTTTACAGTTTGTGTTTTTGCATATAGCTTGAAGAACTCTTTTGATAGCTCTGTTATATAAATCTTCGTGTGCAAGGCTGAAAGAACCAGTTAAACTGAATTGTATTCCTAAATATTTATATAGCGTTTGACATTATCAGTGTTTTTTTCAGTGGTGAACTGATCATTATATACCTTATCGCTTTTGTTAAAAACTATCATTTTGGTTTTGTTAACATTTACATCAATACACCAACAGTCACAATAATGGTCTAGAACGTCGTAAGGCTTGCTGTAAACCTTCCTTAGTTTTAGAAAGTAGAACCATGTCATCTGCATATAAGAGGCAAGGTATTGCTACGCCGTTTAGGCATATTGGGGTATCTGTATTGCATTCGGTAAAGATGGGAGGTCATTTATGAACAGTTTAAATAAATTGGGGCTCAGTGCATCCCCCTGTCTAACTCCTATATTGGGCACAAATGACTGTTAATCCTCCGGATGTTTTGACCATTATGATATTCTTACTGTACATATCCTTAATGATATCATAGAATCGACCTCCTATGCCTGCTTGTCGTAGTTTCAAAAGAATTCCTGGAAGTAAAATACTATCAAAAGCTTTAGACAGATCTACGAAACAAGCGAATAATTTAGTAACCCCCTTTAGGAGAAGTGTATACTTGTCAAGTAAGGTTCTCAATACAAAAATGTGGTCAGAGGTGCGCTGTCCCTTACAAAAACCATTTTGAGACTCGTCTATAATGGCATTCTCCACGAAGTAGCTATATAGTCTATTGTTAAGTATTCTATTGAACAGCTTCCCCAGGCAACTTCTGATACAAATACCCTGTAATTATGCGGGATAATTTAGCACTCAGCTTCTTAACAGTTTTCTGCAGTTCTACGAGGTTTTGATTATACCATCGCCTGTTATATAGGTATTTTTTTACCCTTCCTGAAAGGGAGAACTTTCACAAAGCAGAAATTTCTCGCATCTATAATGAGTTCATTCAATTCCTGTGTGGCTCTGTTAACTGAATTTTGTTCGGGAATATGGATATCACAGCTGCAATAAAGTACACGTTCATCAAATGGTGGAGATCTCAAAATACCTTGATACTGAACCAGACCTGAATTAGTAAGTTTGAGGATATAAGGTGACTTTCTTAGTTTACACCTAGCTTGAGTATCAGGGTTATCTATGCCACACTGTTCTTTTAGCATGAAAAATAATTTGTAGTGATCTGACAAAACACTATTAAATGTTCCCACCTGCATATACATAACTTTAGGAATCAATTCATTATCAGTGACAAGATAATCTATTGTACTACTACCAAAACAGATATGATGGATCAGCTTTCCCAATAAATCCCCCATTACTAGGCCATTTAAAATGCGCATTTGCTATTGAATACACAGTTCTAGGAGTCGTCTACCTCTGGAACACACTGTAGAGTCTTGATTATGTCTATATTCGACGTCACAATCCATAGCATAATATTCATCTGAAACACCATATTTATGATCATCGTTCTCAATGAAATCAACACACTGTCCAGTGCTTCCATTAAAATCACCACAGAGTATCACATTACCAATATTCTGATAACTGATAATCTCTCTTGTAAGTTCCTCCATGAGTCTCTCTGTAATTTTCATTAATAGGAAGTGTACTCTGGTGGTATATAACAAATATGTAGATCACGTTTAATGCCTGACCCGTGATTTGCTATCTTAATCCACTGGTAGTCTGTATTGATATTTTTAATAAAAGACACTGATTTATGTAAATTTTGTTTAATTAGAAAGGATATTCCGCCAAAGGCCCGTGGGCTGTCAGCAGATTTCGGTTATATACATTTACTGGACGTCGGCACCCAAGAATGTTAAATGAACATCCTTCTTCTAGGTGAGTCTCGGTGAAACAAAAAAAAATATCATAATTACAAACTTCTTGAACAAATTCTGAACATTCCCATTTGCTGTTTGTTCTCGTTTTCTAACCATTAACGTTCCAAACACCGATCCGAATTGGACTGTGAAGTTTGGATCTCGACTTAAACATCAAATAGATAGACCTGACTGGGTGTACCATTCCACATATACACTTCCAGAGATTGTATGCATGTGCCCAATTCCGCTCAAGCCGGTGCAAGAGACCGCGTGGATACGCCATCCGATGAGTCAGCACGAACAGTATAAAGTGAACCCATAGCATTCGAGAATCACTATGTTTCTTTGAGTTCGGCCCGTTGGGCCACATGACACATTTCTAGGTTACCACCAGCATCGTATGTTATTGCTTTATTGACGCGAACATTTTCTGTTGACGACATTCGCGTAGTTAATGTTGTATATGGAGACTATATTCACACAACTGCATGACGGGAACGGCACCGAAGCATCTTCAGGAGCTGCAGTCGGAACCGTCTGCCGCTTAGGAAGTACAGAAAAAAGTTCACGGCGTTGTTACAATCGACTAACAGCATGGCGATTCGTCCAATCAGAGTTCTTACTGCGCATTCTTCGTTGGTAGTAGTCACCCAGTCAATGTTCATCAGAATGAAGACAGATCTTGGCATCATAGTAAACATGAACACGACTGAGACGGTGACCAACATGATAGTTATCTACTTCTGCTGTTTCCGTTTTCCACCCGTTTGGGCGTTGGTCTCTGTCAGTTTTCTCTGCACGGACGTGGACATACATGTACCTATGATGATCAAAGTGTTGAGCAGAAAGAGGCAGGCACAAGGCATGAGAAAGACGAAAAACACGTCAACCCATTGAAACACGTCTGATAACAATTCACAGTGGAAACTGCTGATGCTGTCCCCTGTTTCATGATACAAGTGCAAGTAGATAATATTCAGGCAAAGGGAAAATAGGAGCAGAAACCCAAACACAATGCATGCTGTCCTCTTTGTGCTGATCTGGGATACACGTAGAGGGAACCAGACAGCAATCATTCTCTCTACGGTCATGACCACCACCAACCAGTTAGCTGTTATAATTAAGGATTTGAGAAGATACATCATTACCTTACATCCGATGTCCCCGAGTCCGACATAGCTCTCAATAACCTGTCGATAGGCCAGTTTCAGTGCCAGACACAGGGAATCCATGATGGCGAGGAATACGACAAAGAGAGATGGTGAACTGACAGGTGACATTCGTACTATAGTACAGATAGACAATATATTTCCCGTAATGCCAATAATCGGCAGGATCCAACGGAAAGACTGGTTAATCCAGTAAGCGGCAACCCATCCCGGCAACAACCAATCTCCCCGGGCCCCAGTTAGGCCAATGCATGGCGTGGATACCATCTGTGATCCTGCTGTCGTAACGTTAGTGTTATTCGGTACCGATCCGGTGTTAGTGTTATTCGGTACCGATCCGGTGACATTCTCGGAATAGAAGATGTCGGACATATTTAACATTCCCATTTTAACCGGATATTTGATTCCTTTGTCTTCACTGACAGTTCTAGTTCTCTCTTTCTTCGAAGCAGTATATTATTCGAGTAATATGCTTACTAATGTCTATGGGCGACCCGTTCTTCAATCTTAATAAATTAAAATCCTATATGCTTCTCTATCGTATGGTCGACCATACGATAGAGAAGCATATAGGATTTTAATTTATTAAGATTGCCCGTTCTTTGTTGTATAGTATACAAACATAATAGAAGACCTCTGTTAGACTGATGTATTCTGGACATCAAGAAGAGAGGGTTTGTGAGTGTGGATGCGTGAATATTGAGTCTCTGTCATGTAGAGACACGTAGCTCGTGTTATTAATGAAAAACCCAAATAAACTGACAGAACAGTACAAACAATACGCGATGTTATTCCTCCCTAGTTTACACGCAACTGTTTGCTTTCAAAGAATGTTTGTATACATCCATGCTACGTTGAAAGCAACTAATAGGAAATTATAAAACGGGAGAATAGAACAATTTCATACAATCATCCGTTGTCTTGGCAATCAATTGTTGCATTCGGTTCTCTTTAATTCAGATCAATCTCGTTTTAAACACGCTCCGATACTTGTTAAGTTGTGAACATCTCCTGCTGAAAATCTTAACCGTTGGGGCCAGTGAATTACAACCATGCGCCAGTGAATTACAACCATGCCTGATCGCGCTCTATAATGAAAGGAAATAAATTGGCAAATTGTTGATACAGTACCGTATACAGTCTACCAACCAGTCATCATTGACTTTACTCGGTCATGGTCATCCACACCGCAACATAGAGGACTACTATTTTTCTTGAATTATATAAATTTATACGCCACTATTTGCTTTCAGAAGGTATTCAGGCAGCAGATGTGGACATTTGACATACAGACATACATGGGCGATGGCTAAATATTGAATGTCGGGTCTGACGCCTGCTATTTGATAAACTGTAGATTCTGTCCAGATGTTTACAATAGTTTAGACAAGTTTCAGACTTCATATTTTCTACCAAGGAATCCAATCAAAGTAATATTCACAATAATTGTTGCCATTTTAGATAAAAATGCCAGCCATGATTAATATATAAGAATTCTAATTCAAAATGGAAACGCTTCTGCTAATGTCGATGATAGCAGTCAAAGACGGCCTAAAATATTGACGTCCACTGCAGAATCAAACACTTCAAAGTATGAACATTAGCATCTATCGTAAAATGATTAACAGCGCTATATAGATATAGAGAAATACGATGATATGTTCATAGATGTTCTAGATGTCGAAAAACATCGTGACAAATTATGTTTGTGAGCAAATCAGCAACTCGATACTTGTCGCCAATTCCGATTGGTCCAATTGAAGATTGGATCTCTCGATATACCATGGCCCAGCGACAAATATGTCTGGTTAGCGAGGAAATCAGTCCGGTATAATAGATCATGCCTCAGTGAATTGTATATCCATGTTCATCTAATACATACAATGTAAGCAAAACCACAAAATTTAATTGAATGTCAACCATTACATATCATCTGACTGTGAGATGTCACATCTGTACATGTTCAACTTGAAGCTGAATGCGAACGCGAAATATATTACATCTCCAGTCATATTCTCATCACCTTAAGCGGCCTAGCTGCTAGAATTCACCAATATGTAACTCTATCCAAATTGGTCAATTTCCATTTTATGAAAAACGTCACCCTTTCGAGTTGCCAAAATCGTGCTCCTAGGAGGACGCTAACAACATCAAAATCCTTTCGACTCTTTGTCTATCCTGCAAGATCAACGTACGCAAATTTCGTGAAAATGGAATAAGCCGTTGGAAATAATCGTATCAGAAAGGTTTACAGTGATCATGACTAGAGCGCCATCTACCGAAGAAATAAAAACGCGGAAACACAACCAGGCAATTTTTCTAGACCTAGCTAATTAAGAAACAAATGTCCAACACTTTCAGAGACATCCATGGCGACTGCGATGGCGGAATAGTTCATTGGTAATACATAAGAGCATCCACATCTGATATGAGAGTACTGATGTCAAGACCAGCGAGTCATTCCAGGCCATAAAGGCACAGAGCGGTGCCGCGATCTTAGGAAAATTGACCATTCCTTTATATCAGTCCTTCTCGCATAGCAGATTTGATCTCGTTTTGAAAACAGATGTGCCTTTCCAAAACATCACATCTCAATGTCATGACATGATGTTAGCGTGAATCCTCGAGTTGGGAATGCCATGGTCGTTTTGAAAACAGATATGCGCAGAATTGCCTCCAAACGCGTCTATCTAGGAACGGTGAATGCCTGTAATACCCAAACAGTGGACGCCCGTAGATTTGTTTTCAATTCTCTCACAGTTTTGTTATTCCACGTATTGGTCGCCAAACAATCCAAATATCATGTGTGATTTAAAGAGGTGACACTTTCTGGCTGTACCTGCCTGATCTCTTAGCCTGCCTATCACCATGTTGAACATATGTAGGCCTAACATCTAACGAAAGATAGGAAAGGACGATACGAAAATCAGAATATCTTCCAGGTAGATTAAAATCGTATCACCCTCACGAAAGTGACCGAGGCATAACATAGCCCAAATGGCACGCGCATGAACGTGTGTAATCCCCAATCCTACTAAAATACCATTTTGTCTCCCGAATATCACCAGAATTTGATGATAGCCCTGCTCGAGATGAAAGCAACTGAAAAAGTTTGCTCATTTCATGTTTTGCAGTATCTTCCCGATGCGGGCAGAGGGTATACATTTTTATGTATCCTCCTATTCAATTTCGTCTACACATTGTCTTAACTTGCTATTCAATACAACCACGACATGGCTCGTATATGAGAACAATAAGGACGGAATATACCTCTATCGACTACCTTCAAGATACACTCCGAATCTCTGGCCACTAAGGAAGTGTTACTTGATGGCGAGTGGTGTTCTCACCGGCACATCACTTGCCGTATATTCTGTTCCACCTCACTACAACAGTAACATGACGGAAACAGTAACATGATCGGTCAGTCTAACATGCAACTGGCAATCATGTTACTCAGTTGGCAGTCCATCATCCATTCCACCTCAAAGCTGCTGCACTACTACTCAAGGTCTGTAGCCGAAAACAAAAATCCTCGCAATGTACCCAAATTCGATAGGCTTGTGACTGAGCACCCAACAATTCTGTATACAGAATTTGAAGTCTCTAGCTGGAAAAGTTTGACTTCTATCACGTTCACATCGACATATGAAACGAGGCGTTGCCATGAAAACCACACCAATCCTCGCAATGTACCCAAATAGCCTTGTAGATGCACACTCAACAATCCTGTGTACCAAATTTGAAGTCTGTAACTGCAGGAGTTTCGCTTCTATTGCGACTACGCCGTCATATTGACATTTCGGACGATGTTGCCATGGAAATCACAAAAATCATTGCAATGTACACAAATTAAACACGCTTGTGATTGAGCACTCAGCAATCCTGTATACCAAATTTGAAGTCTCTAGCTGGGGAAGTTTCGGTTCTATCGCGTTCACAATGTTTTACATGACGTTGCCATGGAAACCACAAAAACCATCGTAATGTACCCAAATACGATAGACGTCTGGCCGACCACCCAACGATGCTACATAGCAAATTTGAAATCTCTAGTTGCAACGGTTAGGCTTTTATCGCGTTCACGTCCTCATATGGACATTTTTGGTGATGTTGCCGTGAAAAGCACAAAAATCGCAATGTACCTAATTTCAATAGGCTTGTGGCTGACCACCTAACAATTATGTATACCAAATTTGAAATCTCTAGAAGTAACAATGTGGCTTTGACGAAATCTTGACGACCGGACGACTTGATGCTCATGCCGACAACAGGACCGCCCAGCCAAACAACTGTTCCAGTCATTTCACGTAGCACATTAATGGTGTGGGGATTTTACAACTATTACCTCCAGACCGTTATCCGCACACCACATACTATCTGTGTTTTACTCACATAGTCCTCATTGTATTCCGCCGTTATCAGGAGATGAATTTGTATCTAAACGAATGAATATCCCTTAATTCTACCCCTGAAGGATTCCAGGTGTATTTTCATCCGATCTCCATGGCAGCCGACAGGCGCTAGATACGGCGTGATATTGTGAGGAGATTCAACATGGATCTCAATATGGATTCCTACCAGTGAGATCCCAGCTTTTCATGGGAAAAAAATTCCGATTTTTCCCCCCCGATTAATTTCCCAAATTATGAGAAATATTGTGTTGACAACCACTGGTGTGTGTTCAGAATTCATAGTCACATTGCATGCAGTTATGAATTAGTCCTGATAGGAGTTCATTCTATGCTAGATAAGCTCTTAATGAGATGTTAAGAAGGAAAATGTGCATCCCTTGTGTGCACTAAAAAGCCAACATAGCCAGCCACATGTGACTCCTCTCTTGATACTCAATTTCCACTGAGGTTTCCCTGATGTTGGGTATTTTTCTCAAATTCCCCGACTGGAAAACTGGAAAATCATTTTCCCCCCCGAGTGGCAGAGAACCCTGATTTACAATTTCTTACCCTGTTCAATTTCAGAATTAGGATGAACAGTCATAACAATGGTAAGATGCCTCATTTGCTACATCAACAGTCATTTAAGACATATTATGCAAAACTTATTTGGACAAAGGATTAAACACAAGACGAACAAATTGTATTACTATAGCTCTTTAATAGGCCTGGTGATTTTTTGGTCATTAAGTAGGAAGTACAATGGTTTGATCGGTTTATATACATACACATCACCTAAAATAAATATTGAACATATACCGTCGCAAACAAGTATTGTTATACAGTTGTAGTACAATGACAACATCTTAAAACAATGACAAATACAATGGTACGAGAATATGTTCTTAACAATGAATCAGGCTTGGGACCCAAGATAATCATATCAGCAGAATTAAAATTGCTATTCCAAGTCTGCAATCTGCAATTAAAATCAACAAATCTGGTTATCTTCCAGACTATAATTCAATCATGATGACATAGTCCCACATTGGATATCAATTTCATGCAAGGAAAATTTTAGATATCTTAACAATTGACCTATTGTTGCAGTTTATACCGGTATAATGCTACTTGTGTGAACTATTTCCCAATGTCTGAGATCTTAAGAGATCATCTACACCAGCTGTTTTGTTGCCAAATGTTGCTTCTGGAGATCAAATTGAGATCTACAGCAATATAAGTTACATGTAAGGGTAAAATAATTAGGACCTCGACCTTCATTTTTGTACGCGACACATCGTCTCCCCGTAGGGTATCCACTCACCAAAAATTGGAACCGTAAATAGAAAAGTGTTCCAGATATAGACCGGACACGGGGGACGGACAGACGGACGGACTGACACACGGACAGACGGACGGAAACCGCCATCACATAATACGTCCGCCTTTTTGGCGGGCGTATAAAAATGCTCCACTTCGGACAGCTGAACGTGATCCAAATTCATCTATTGCACATTTACTGAGGATAAAGTTAAAGATGAGCTTATGTGTGCAGTGACTTCAGCTGATCACTTACAGTGCCCTATCTTTTAATCTAGGAGAATATTTTGAACAGGTGATAGCTGGCATGTTTTCATGTATTTGCCAAATTATACATTACTCTATTAAGCATAATGACTTTATTTTATTATGTCAGTAAT
This sequence comes from Hanleya hanleyi, assembly GCA_036873755.1. NCBI lineage: Eukaryota > Metazoa > Mollusca > Polyplacophora > Lepidopleurida > Hanleyidae > Hanleya > Hanleya hanleyi. The sequence continues at coordinate 15,067 of JAVTVY010009124.1, forward strand.
CACTGGTTTATAATAATCTCCCAGGTCAAAGAATTGGGCAATGAATAACATATGAACCAGTAGCTGATAAGTGAAAGTCACAGGTCACTGCACAGAGAGGGTCATCTTTTTGCTCTCAATAATGTACAAAACGCAGATTCTGGCATTTGGACTTATGTGATCAGATAGTCAGTCAAATGGGACAGGACTTATTCTAGACAGGCGGACACCCGAGATCGTACTTCTAGAACAAGAAAGAACACAGTTTCTTTTAACTTGAGAGAATCAATCCACTGTCAGAAACTTCATGGATAGGCACTCAATCACCAGCAATAAAAGCGCGAGTGCTTGATTGACACTGGTTACCCTCAACAATTTGTGAATGTCCTCCACAGGAGCCCCAAATCCCAACCGTAAAACCTTAGGCGTGTTCAATATACGCCAACATCAGCAGACTTTACAGTAAATTTTTCCAATGATTCAATCAATTTAAAATGCACTACAGAACTGAAGTCCAGATAATATTCTGCCCATATTACTGTCCAAAATACCTTTACATCAAGGAATCATGACGGGCGAAAGAAAATGTTGAAAGGTGGTCTAAAAGTGATCAAGATATTATTTATACAACTTCTGTTCACTGGCTCATAGATTGACTATACCTCTGCTTCAATCTAAGTTTATATTCAACAGTGACATTAAAAGTCAAACAACTGTGGTCCCGCATCAATAACAGACATTCTATAAATGGGCAGGAAGTTCTGACCTCGTCTCCGATTGGTCACATGGTTTAAGACATTTTGGTCAAACAATAAATTTGAACAGATAACAATTAATATAAACCGGCTGGTATGTGGCCTATAAATTTACAGGGTTTGTAACGCGCAGGCAATGTAAAACAAATTATTTTCAAGACCATTTGTCAAGAACCGTTTCTTTATGGTATTTCCCCTAATAATTCAATCACAGGAAGTGTGCTTTTCATGTTATTCTAACGCAGAGAAAAAGTAACATTTCCATTTTTCTTTCAAATTGAAGAAAAGCTGTTAAAGAGAACACAGATATATCCACTGTTTGCCTTTCGCTGAGATTTACCATCGATTCACACAGGCGTGAATGGGATAGATTAGGTATTTTGATGGGGACTTTTGAAATACAAACAACACAATTCTGAAATTACAGTATGTGTCAGCGAACTATATTCTGCAACACAGTTAAATATAAGCGTGGTTTGATATTTACAGCACAAATGGCCTATCTAAATGCATGTTAAGAGTCAACCGGAATATAACCATGATAACCGCACTCAGTGCGGGTTGGTCAACATGACCTACGACACATGCCCACGCTGAAGAATAATGACAAAACGAGACACTTTGTAGCAGATGCCTTGAAGAATATAGATTTTCAGATATAAGTCATTTTTGCTGTACCTCCTGTGATGGAATTATTAGGAGAATTACCATAGTATTAGAGTGATCAAATTTCAAAATGACCAGATTATTGGCACCATATTAGATATTAGTTCATTTTGTTCACAACAACTGACAGAAACATTTGACATTATCGAGTAAGTTTTGTCCTTCTTTTCATTTCTTCAAAAATACATATCTTGATTTTTCAATTTCTCAAGACTTTCAAAGATCGATGAAGAACTTCAGTTAAATTTCAGGACGATCAAAGCTTGGAAAATGGATTTTGGAATTCAAGGAATTGAAGAGCCTGGAAATTCTTTTTCTTGTCGCTTCATCCTCAATATTCATCAACATTTCCAGCCAGTGTTGAGTGTCTGGTGTTACTGATTGACTAAATGAGGAATGGTCGAGAAGACATTTTGGTTCTCATACATGGAGTACATACACACACACACACACACAAATACATGTACATTGTACAGAAATAAGAGTTCAGTATGCGTGTAATATCATACACTCTTACACTGACTAAACGGTATGGATAATTCATGAACAGGATGGAATACTGCAGGAAATAAACCTATCACAATATTTACTATGCATTCTACACCTTAAATGCCTCCCTAATCTTTGAAAGGAAAAAGCTGAAAATCTACAGCAAAATGACCAGCTAGTGAAGAAACAGAATCTCTAAAGGCATGATGTGACAAGATGTAAGAAAGAAATGAAGTATTTAAATGACTTCAGTTGTCCTGAAATTGGGGCTGATTAAATAACAAGCATCTTCACATTCCAAGCTAAAAATTACATCAATGTTCCCTCATTTCCCTTCATCCAGTGAATAAGATAACTTCTTCAAACCGCAAATGCAATGACATCATGTTATATAGCCAATCAAGACATCAACTCTGTGCAAGGAAGAATTTCTTTGATCTTCGTGTGATGTCCAAATATGGCAATATACCATTTTATCATTTTGAAAAGGGAAATGATCATATCCTTCAAATATCGAATAAAATGTAAATTTTGGAGAGGTCATACACAGGCACTTCTCCTAATATGAACCACGGAATATCTTTAGAGCTATCACCAAACCATATGATGAGAAAATGTGTGATATTCCGCCAAGGCAACCCATGTAGTGTTCGACTTGGGTATGTGAAAACGATTAATCATTTGAGTCTCTGGTTAAGAATTAGTCAAACTACCTCCTTCCCATGATTTTCAACATGCAAAAGGTTCATGTAACATCATCATCTTGTCTGAACAGATTGGCAGGCCCTTCAAGTGGCTAACAGTGAAAATATAGGAGAAAATATAGGAGGAAATTTGCCAAAATATAGGAGAAATATAGGAATTTTGTTAATAAAATATAGGGAAATATAGGAAATAAGACAGGTCACTGCTACATTGTATGTTCCAGAATTGGTAGTTTTTGGGTGCTTAATAAAATTATTTCCACTGAATGCGGTCATAGTTGTGGTGTTTGAGGAGACCCGTTCTGCTGTTTGGTTCAAGAAAGGAAAATTTAAATGTTTTCATATATAGAAAAAATTCTGAAATGTATTTTCCCATGCCAAATTGACTCATTTCAGAGCATTGGTGAAGGTTTTCATGAGAAAAAGTCAAAATATAGGAAATATAGGAGGTTTTGAGTAAAATATAGGAAAAATAGGAATGACTAAAAAAATATAGGAAAATACAGGAAATATAGGAGGCACTTGAAGGCCTGGATTGGTATTGTAAGGAGGTATTCAACCTGAACACGGTGATGTTTGCATGAAGGTCAATGTTTTACATTTATATGATAATAGCCATCGTGAAACTATTATCATTATAAACGTAAAACATCGACCTTCGCGCAAACATCGCCGTGTTCGGGTTAAGGAGATATTATCAGTCATGAGATCAGACCGAAATATTTTATGGCCCACTAGTGAATTTTCTTTATTGAGTATAATAAACCAATTTATAAACAACTCAAAATTAACAACAGACTAGCTCTATGTTGATGGTCACCAGTCTGGTCCAGATCACATTTTTTCTGAAAATTTAAACCCTGTCATGCCGAGCCTGCATCAGTAATAATGCAGTTGTTTGACCTGACCGTCTCTTCAGCTTCAATTTCGTGCGAGCAACAGATATATCTTCCACCCAACTCACAGCGAAGTACCAGCTCAATGCCGGCTACTTTTAATGCCACCTGAGATATGGCCAACATTTGCACATATCCCATGTGTGATATACCCAATGAGAGCTGGGAATGTGGACATGGAAAGAAGTGAATAGACGAAGTGCTACTTCTAGGTTTACAGACTTCTGATGTAACTCCTTGTTATCATATTGTTTAATGAGAGGTCATCAACATGAAAATCTGCATGAAGGTGACTGATCCATATATGACATTTAAGTTAACATACTGATTAATATACAATAATTAATAAATATAATATCTAAATATTCTAATGAGTATCAACCAGTGGTAGCACTCTTCAGCCAGGTACTGATATAATTATATATATATATCTCTTCTCATGTACATACATCTACATATAATTACATTATTTATTATCAGAGTTATCTGCCCTTTACAAGTTGTACGCCTTGAATATGTTGGTAGTGCAGTTTAACTGATTAGTCTGGAATATTTGAATCATCATGTATATTCACACTGGTTCATCCCAAACTTGCAATTTACCATTTTTATCTCTTTTATTGAATCCCCAACAAAAAACAAATGCTCGGGGCAGTGAAAAGAAAATCCAATTGGTAATACATACATGTAGATTAACAATCGAGCAGCCATCTTGGATTAATCAGCTCACTGCCAATATATTGGAACATAACACTGCAACCTGGGTTGATTTATAAACACCAGTTGATGCTTTTTTGATTTGGTTGGTTGTTTGAATTTTAACGTCGCACCTAACCTTATTGGTCACACGGCGACGATGACCCAAACAAACATACCCTAACAAAACCCTAACCCCAACAAAAACCCAACGAAAACTACAACAAAAATTGAATTTCGATTTTTGAAAATTAGGCTCTACAGACACTGATCGCAATGGATCCTCGGAGAGCCCAATCTGTTTGGTACTTTAATCTACCTCCTGTGCCATGATGATGCTTTTTTGATTAATTGCTGGTTTTCAATTATGGTCTCAAGTGCAATATGGAAAAGTTACAAGTAAATGCGACAAATACAGATGGTTCTAATCAGAAGTACAAAGATAAACCAAAATGGTTTCCCATGGTGATTTCAGACAAATATCTTACATGTAGCTGTAACCCAGCTCATTCAACAGGTCCAAGTGAGTAACTTGCATTAATCTGAGCAAGGGAAAATGTTGTTTGGCTGGTGAGGCCCAAGTATCCCACTCATTTAACAGGGTATTATAAACCAAGTTGTAAAATGGCAACTGCAGTCAGCTGGTAACATCTCCAAAGAAACACGAAGCCCTGAATGGGTGCACCCAGTTCTTCTAAGTAAAAATGTAAACTGTTGAATTTATAATGCAGATTAAATATAATTATTGCATGTTAATCATGGATTGAAATCCTTGTTGCTCTACACGAGTAAATCTAAATCATTTGACTATGTGTACTGGACTTACTTGACTGTTGAGTAACTCTAAATATGGTGTCTAACGCCGAACATGTTACTTATACTTTCATGTGAATACACTTACACTTGTCAGCTGTTCAAACCAATTGTGGTCTGGGAATCAAAACATGATTTCTCAGTTAAGATTTTTTAAGGAAACTTAAGTTCAATGTGTGCCGAAAATAATAAGCCAGTACCAGTAGTACATCTCTCAAGCCACAGACTATCTCACTTACAGATAATCAAGTATGGTAGTCAATATGTGTTACCTTGTATAAACCTTTGCAAAGGACGGCACTCCGACATGTACGAGGTGTAGAGTAGATCACTGCAGGTTAATAAATATACAACACTTGTACACATGAAATATATATAATCACGATAATCTAAACATGGAAAGCTTTCAGTTATTTCTTGTACACGTATGCAAAACAAATCTGATTTTGGACACCCCACTCTACATGTGCACAATTGTTAACCTAACATGCCTGGGCTAGGGTACATGTACATGTTCCCATATGAAATAACAGCATTGTGTGATATGAATATATATATGTACTTAGTGGAGAGAATAAAATCACAATTTTACACATATTGGCAAGCTCAGCTGTTGTACCTGTTGTAACATATATAAGGTCATCCATAAAAATACGACAATTCTTATTTTAGTGTGCCGTTTGACTTGGGGCTGCTGCCTTGGTTGCATTGTTGAAAGCTGCATTTCTAACAACATTGCAAGGTTGGCCCAGGGGACTAGAAATTAATGTAAACACAGTATCAAATATGTTTTAAAGCAAGTTCAGTTCAGTGGGGTGTATTCAGTTGATGGCTAAGGGAAGCAAATCTGTAACTGCTGAAACACCAGTGCCCTCTATCTCCTTGGGATATAATATCAGGATATGACTTTTCATCAATGAAAGTACTATAATTCAAAGAGATAGAGGACACTGGTGTTCCAACAGTTGCAAGATTCGCTCCCCTTAGAGCAACGGCACAGCTGTGATGCACAAAAGGCTGGGCCAAGCAGTCAAAATGGCAAACTGAAGTAAGAACAGGGTTGGGTTACTCCCAACTGACATATTTTGAAGGATGACCAAATGAATACAGATTGAATTAAACCTTCTGTATAATGTTCTGTATAATAATCACAATAAAGATAGTTTGTCCATTTGATCATATCTACATACTTGCACAGTCCCAGAAAACTTATTTTCTATGAAGGAATGGAGAATGCCTCAGATGGTGGCCAAGCATATGCAACTGGCCTTTCTTGGGGTCAGATGTAAAGACACTACCCAGACAATGCCAGAGGACGAACACTGTGCCCTAATCATAAGATGAAAAAAACAAGCTCCTAAAACCCCCAAACTTCCAGACAAAGACATTTTGATTGACAGTGATTCACGCACTGAGGGGAAGCTCGATCAGATTCAAGATTATGTACACTTCCCAAGAAGATTTTGGGACAGTTCTGTGGAATTACTCTCTGAGCCTTACAACCAATGATGGGATAGGAGGTAATGGGAGGCTTGCGCAATAGGATCAAAAGATAAACCTAATGTACCAGTTCTGTCAGTTGATTTGTTAACTTGGTCAAAATCGACAAACAGGAGGTGGCAATCACATAGTCTGCTTGATAGGTATTGTGCAAGTCGCCCATTTCACTGAAGTTTGTGCGGTAATTTACAGAGATAATAAATAATGACTTTAGTTCAAGGTAATATATCCCTTCTACTTGGACATGTATTTTGCTTTGTACAGTACTCACTTATCATGCTTATCCTTGGTCCACGAATCCTGTGTCCCTGATAATCAACCTTATATTGTGACTACAATTAAGTCCTATACAACAGAATGGTCAGTTAAAAACAGAATTTGTACACCTTTTCAACTTTAAAAACAATCTCTGAATCAGCCCTGATCATCTCGACCTGTCTTCTTTCCGTTTCTTCTTACTATGTGACTCAGAATGGCTGTTCTTGTCCTTCTCGCGGGCTCGTCGTTTATCCAGCTGAGTACGATGTTCCTTCTCCATGTCACGTTCTGTGACTGGGAGACGCAAACACTGCAAGGAAGCAAGTACCATATATAAATACTACAATCCAGATGTCCCACAGATTAGTTTCATATAAACTAGAATGAAAGTAACTCCGAAAAGTGAAGTCATTGTGATATTCTATATTTCGGTACAGGTTATACCATCGTCAGGAATATACAGGTAGCAAGATTACAAGAGTATATACCGTGAATACAGTTAACCGTCCAAGCTGAACATTCTATATAACTGTATTCACCCTGTATATATACTCTTGTAATCTTGCTATGATGACGATCGTCATATTCCTGACGATGGTATAACCTTTACCGAAATATAGAATATCACAATGACTTCACTTTTCGGAGTTACTTTCATTCTAGTTTATAAATACTACATGTATGCAGCTATGGTGATAATGGTGTCGCTTAGTACATTCCAAGATCACTGGCAACAAGACTGTAGACAATATCATTCTGAATTGCTATGGAGGCACTCACTAAAATGAGTTACAGATTTTCTGGAAGCTGTTCAGCAAGAACTATGGAGGAGCGAGTATTAAGAAGCAATTTTCTTCAATTTAGATTCCTCAAAGACTTATAAACCAGTGGCAGTGTAAATCTTAACTACTAAATGTTAAGCACTATCTGTTAAAAAGTTTAAATGAAGTTAGGTACTTGATTAGTTAACACCATGTATTTTGGCTGACTAATCCAGTCTTGAGTGGGTACTCGGAGACATCTTCTATAACAGCTCATTTTAAAAGCTTAATTTCCAGGATATAGAATTCATAGCACTGTGATGATGATAAAAGACAGACAATACATCCCTGAGTGAAGAGCAGTCCTTGCGTTTGGAGGCGAGCGATCGCTCTCGCGCACCATCGCGCACCTAAATCATATCCAAGGTACACTGTTTTTCGCGCACCTAGATTCAGGAGATTAAATATAGAAATAAGTAGGCGGTGTCTGCTAACGGCATTATTATTAAATGAACGGACAGTTGGTGTTAATTTTGCAAACTCTTTCACATTGAAAATCACCGTGAGAATAAACCGAAACGCCTTTAATAAATTTTAATCAGCAACGATCGCCGTCAATTCCAGCCCGGCCGTAATTTTTTCGCTTGTTTGACAATCGGTAGTCTCCTGCACAGGCTATTCCTAGACTGGGATCGTGCAATATTTGCCACGTGTGCGGAGAGCTGACAACAATGGCGCTAACTGCAGAAAATCTTCCTTGAACAAGTTGACGCAGTAGACGAAGTTTTCTAAGAAAGGTAGATGATTTACACATCATTATCATCACACAGAGTCTGTAGTCAGTAGGATGTCAATAGTCTTGGGCAATATTGAACTGGAACTCTGATCATTCGCCAACCATTCTTTTCGTTCACGTAAATACTATCGGCTGATTATTTTCGAGAACATCCATGCACAGACACTGCTCTTCTCGCATATACTATGCAATGATGATTGGTTCCCGACTATTATTTGCAGAGCTGTGGCTCTGATATTGAGAATGGAGTCGAGTAGCTTTTCTCTTCTTTTTTTTTTAAACCATTAGATGTCGAACAACTACATGTATGAATGTGGCAATTGTTTCAGTCTCTGACAATTTCCCCATGTAAATGGCTATCTTTTCTCGTTTTTTGAATAATGACATAACAGTTCAAGCCCCTAGTGAGCTTGAATTAAATGCTCAATCTACTGGTACCCAGCTAATGACTGTTGAAATTCTTCAACACTTTTGATATCACTTGTTTAAATTGAAATAGAATAATTTATTTTCATAAATTTTTCGTCTGAAAATAAATCGAAAAATGAATTAATTTAATCAGAAATATAATATGGTAGGTTAGACGTTAAACAATAAAAACAAAATCACTCCCCTCACGAAATTTGGGAGAGCGATTTTCCGCTCTCGTAACAGCTCTCCTCGGTTAATTTAGGTACACTGTTTTTAGCTCACCATCTTTTTACAAAAGACAAGGACTGGAAGAGCCCATTGTGTACTCTCATAAAGCAGCAATTTGAAGTTACAATGTACCATATAATAATAGCTTACAATATTTTCACACCATCATCATGATCTTCTCGGTTAAGGAACAAGTTAGCTTGAAATTGGCACTTCTTTCGTGATTTCCTCTAATTTATGTACTTTATAGTCTGTCCATTTTACTATAGTTGTCTACTTCGGAGCTTGTCAAAAATCAATAAATTGCATAGATGTTCTTTCTTGCTGCATGTAGAATAAACTGAACAAAATGACAACCATTTCTCTGTGATATCGATAATATATCATGCTTGAAATAACTTTGTAATTCTCTCCATATAAACTCCAGTACAGTTGCAGGGCCTCAATTACATAGGGAGATATCATAATGTATTCATGCTCACTGGCATAAAGGTCATTCATGCCATATAAAGTAATAACAGGTGGTCCATGGGAGTGTCGCTCATATCCCATGCCCACTGAAATTGTAGAATATCAAACCGCACACACCTCTATGACCGTACACGGCATTGTTGACCTTTGTGCTAGTGAACATGAGTAATGGTGTTATTTAAACCGCACACACCTCTATGACCGTACACGGCATTGTTGACCTTTGTGCTAGTGAACATGAGTAATGGTGTTATTTAAACCGCACAAACCTCTATGACCGTACACAGCATTGTTGACCTTTGTGCTAGTGAACATGAGTAATGGTGTTATTTTGTGAAGTTCCATGCAGAGTTAGTTATTGATTTTTGACAAGCTCCAAAGTAGAAGAATAAGTAAAACAGACTTGAGTAGCAATACGGAATAGACTGCATCAAATCCCGACTTTAAATACAGCACTTCCATATTTTCTGTGTATGTATAAAATGTTCCACTCACCTCTCTGATGACTATTTCTTCATGAAGCATCTCCGGTGGAAGATGGCGGAGTTTATCCATTGTTTCATAGAGTGTTGGACATTCCGACAACTTATCCCGACCCTCGAGAGAAATTTTAAATAAAACCAAGGCTACCCGGAACATCACTTTGACACCTATCAACAAAACATTGGAAAAATTAACCATGCAAAGAATCCCTCAGCCTTGGACATACATATATACCCAAATCTGGGCTACAATTAGGAAAACTCTTTACGGCCTGCTACTTTTATTCATGCCATAAAAAAATGGAAGGACAAATCAGTCTGAAAATCACCTTGAAATCAATTTTTAAATCAATTCTTCGGTTAACTTTTTCTTTCAATGCAAGGCTCGAATTTAGGGGGATACTGTACACCTACAACAGATTATGTGCACAACAATTTATCAACACAAGAAATTGTGCAAGTAACATATTTGTATGGGTGACTGAGTGAATATGATATAACCTCACTTCCAACCATATTTCAGTCACATCACAATGTTTAATGATTGAGTGAGTGAATATGATATAACATCACTTTCAACAACACATTAGTTTGGGCCCCATTTCTTTTTACACAGGTGGGATCTTATTCCTTTTTACACCAGAAACCGCACAGAGTTAGTTGCATCTTACGAAAGCTGACTAAGGAGCTGAGGTCTTTAATTCTTTCCATGACCTGGGGTGTGTGCCGCAACTATCCAGGTCAATCTCATTACCTGGGGAGTGGGGTGTGTGCACAGTGACACCCCAAGTCAATCACCAGAAGCCCGTCTGTACTATTTTCCTGTGACTGGTCACACTCATGGACAACAACGACACCTGTCATCAACACGTTTTGTTCAGATTCCACAGAAATTGTGCAAACTATCGATTCACCAACTTTATCAATACAGCAGACACCACTAGGACGCTGAGGCCAACTCACCAAAATGTGACTAAATACTTCAGATACAAATAATTTGATAGAAATAGAATAGACGTCGATAACTCATTTAACCTGAGCTCGATTGATTGGATGCCTTGAAGGGGATTGCCAGCCAATGTTGAAGCTGTACAGAATACAACCTGTCGGAGATATTCTTTTTGAGTTCTTAACTTTAACAGTTATTTTCGATATTGTTTTTACCTTCACAAAAGAACATGTCCCATACTCTAAGGACACAGCACCAGGGCAACGTCCGGGCAAAGACACACATAAACCATTCTGTCATATACAGGATGGGGTCAATCTTCTGCTTTTTCTGAAATTATGAAAGAAAAGTTTATTGGTGGGTGGAAAGGAGGGGTGACTATTCACAGTTCTAATTCAATTAGGAAATAATGAGTGAAAAAACTAAACTACACATAGAACATCTCTCTTTATGGATATCAAATTGCAAACAATATAGTGCAGTCCTTGTCTTTTGTAAAAAGATGGTGAGCTAAAAAAAGTGTACCTAAATTAACCGAGGAGAGCTAATACGAGAGCTGAAAATCGCTCTCCCAAATTTCGTGAGGGGAGTGATTTTGTTTTAATTGTTTAACCTACCATATTATATTTTTGATTAAATTATTTTATTTTTCAATTTATTTTCAAACGAAAAATTAATGAAAATAAATTATTCTATTTCAATTTAAACAAGTCAATATCAAAAGTGATGAAGATTTCAACAGTCACCAGTGGGTAGTACGGCCGTACATACCAGAAGATTGAGCAAGCTCACTCTGCATATAATACTCGTCGGAACCAACCATGCGCGAAGAGCAGTGTTCGTGGAGGTTCTCAAAAATAATCGGCCGATAGTATAAAGTGAACGAGAAGAATGTTTGGCGAATGATCAGACGAGTCCCAGTTCAATATTGCCCAAGAGTATTGACATCCTACTGACTACAGGCTCTGTGTGCTGATAATGATGTGTAAATCATCTACCTTTCTTAGAAAACTTCGTCAACTGCTTCAATTTGTTCAAGGAAGATTTGCTGCAGTTACCGCCATTGTTGTCAGCTCTCCGCGCACGTGGCAAATATTGCACGATCCCATGCTAGGAATAGCCTGTGCAAGAGACTACCGATTGTCAAACAAGCGAAGAAATTATGGCCGCGCTGGAATTGACGGCGATCGTTTGCTGATTAAAATTTATTAAAGGCATTTCAGTTTATTCTCACAGTGATTTTCAGTGTGGAAGAGTTCGCAAAATTAACACCAACTGTCCATACATTTAATAATAAGGCCGTTAGCAGACACAGCCTACTTATTTCTATATTTAATCTGCTGAATCTAGGTGCGCGAAAAACAGTGTACCTTGGATATGATTTAGGTGAGCGATGGTGCGCGAGAGCGATCGCTCACCTCCAAACGCAAGGACTGTAGTGAAAATGATAAACAACATGGTTACTGGTATCATGTATAATTACTGTTTGAAAGAGAATAGCCTTACCAAGTGCTTATAGACACCGTGAGAAGACCTTTTCAACAACCCAAATAGCACATCACCATCCATTTGGACAGCTTCCTGCAAAGCAAAGTTAAATCGATAAAATCACAACATCAGTTTCAATGAAGCTGTCCAACACACTAGTTGACTTTGCAACATACCTCCATGTTGGTGGACTAATTTATCAGAAATTTTTCCTGGACTCTCATATTGAAAGCCGAAATTGACTTCAATATACACCCGCACAAACAATTAATTTTGGATTGTAACAATTAGGTTTCTGAAATATAGCATTGCCTTGTTAGAGAATTCAGTGACCCTTGTCCCTTTGATGTAAAATCCTTTCCCTTTGATGTTATGGAGTACACAATGCACAATCCAGAACTGGAAAGACAACACCTCCAGGACTTTTGTACATACAATTGTACATTTCACAGCCCAGAATAGGAGTTAACTATTTCAACTATTTCCTGATCTTCAAGTTGAGCAAGCTTGTATGACGTTTTAACCTCTACTTTGGTACTCAACATATTATCATCACCCTCTAAAGTATACACTCAATCATGAAAACAATGCAGTTTTGTTGATGTCCTGATTTTTGGGTCACCTTGACCCTTTGTCTCAATGGAGTAGTTAACACCAACAGCAACTCCCTTAGGTGTTACTTGAGTGAAGCCAAATTAAATTCTTTAATAATGCACAGACAACTGGTCACGTAAATAGATACACAAGATAATCTCACAACGACAATCTCTCTGGTTGTGTGCAAAAGATGGTGTCTTGTTGATAACAAGGCATCATGGGTAATACCCCACCTAGTGGCCAGAGATAGGGGAGATAACTCCTTCAACTTTATCTCACAGAGTAAGGAATATGACTAATGTAGCAACAGGCTGTTTATTTTCTTGAATTTTGCACACAAAAAACTGTTTCGTATGTACTTTACTGAAGTCTTATACTGTTGAGGCTTTTGAAATCAAAAGTGATGAAACACAGCATAAACAGACATTTGAAATTGGGCTTTCATCTGTTTTTTTAAATTTTCGTAGAACATTTTAGCATGGATTTTTTAATGTATCTAAAATATGACACCTTGAACCAGAATGAATCCAAGATTTTGAAGTCCCCGTAACTAGCGCGATATTATATCAAAACATTAACTTTGGTTCAAGGTATCTGCAGGGACCATGATGTACCTGGTATCATGGAGGAAATGACCTTATAAGAGGAGAGAAAGTAAGCGGACTGAAACAGCTTGTTGCAATAACGAGATATGCCAGTCCTCAACCAGAAATGTCACTAACTCTTGAAGTGGCAGGTACAAGACATGGAAGTAGGCAGCCACAAGAAGTGACATTAAACTGTTTGAAGTATAGAAATTACATGAAAAATAGGCAGTTGCTTTGGGCTGTTTTAGTCATAATAAGGGACCACAAAGGGATGCCAACTGCCTTTTAATGACATCCCTGTCAACTGCAAATTATTTTCAAACTTTTCCGGTTCAGATTATCAACTGCAATTCATTTTCTGCGATATTTCTTTCTACTTCTTGGAATGTTTCTGTGCAATACAAATATTGGCGTGATTATTGGAAGATGAACCAACATGGAATGGAGTCCTTACCAGTCCAGCACTGTAGTAGCCAGGAAGGTATTTCTCACAGATGGACACGAGGCACCAGAAGGCTTGTTCCGCAGGCATATGCATGAGTAAGACAGCCGCTATCGGCCCCTGGGCCTGACAGTACCCCTCCTGCGGGTTATATAGGGTGTACGCCTTCAGAACGTGGAATAAATCTTCTTGTCTGTTCAAAATACAATAATCATATACATGTACCTGTCTGACATCTTCACATATCATGTTAAATACTACTAAACACTCTTCAGTAATGCAGATTGTAGGACAACACTGAGCCTAGACTCGGCTGGAATTGTCTCCATGCTGGATTTTGAAAGTGCTGGAAAAATGACACATTCATTAGCTGTCAGTTTAGTGGTGTACACTAAGATGATAGTTGGCTGCACAGATTTGTTTTCATTCATGCTCACTTTCAAACAGCTGCATCAACAGATCAAAGGCAATGCTGTTGCCACAACATGTTTACCTTTAATTGTACATGTACCAAGTTTCTGGAATAGAAAGTAAGTTATCTGGGATTGTCAGGTGTCAGTCAGCATTATGAAGTATAATCAAACAATCTGAACACACAATGCTTGCCCGAGTTCTCTATTGTGTGGCTGTCATCCGAGTCATATGTCAGTATGAATATTCACTGGCATGTGACTCTTGACCAATAGCAGTGTGCAGTCTGGCAATGCTTTTCATCCCCAGTCGCTTCTCGATCAGATAGCTGACATCATACATATGCGCCAAATCTGGTGGTGATGTGTTACGATGCTATTTGAGGCTTATTAAAACAGAGCATTACATTATGGTATCATTGTATTCAACATCCTGCATAAGACAATTAAGAGTGACTGAATATGATTTAACATCACTTTCAACGATATTTTAGTTATATCATGACGTTTTGGCCCTATTTCTTTTCACACCCAGGACCCCATGTGTGGGCTCCTATTCCTTTTCCCACTCGGGACCCCACAAGCGGGGTACTATCCCTTGGCACAGACACCCGGGAACCCCACGGGTGCCCCAGTTAGTCATCTCGTATGACTAGCTCTCTGACGAGCTGAGACCTATTCTTACCATGACCTGGCATGTGCAACGGCACCCCAGGTCAACCACGGTAAGGAGAGTAAATCAATAAGGAGAGTAACACACAGGGACACATTGACCACTTTCAATCTTTCAGTCAGTCATATCCTGAAGTTTGGGTCCTATTCCTGGGAACACCACAAGTAGGGTTCTATTCCTTTACACCTGGGAACCTCACAGGTGCCCATTTAGTCGCCTCAAAGGTACTGTGCAGTACAAGACTGAGTGGTGTTATTCAAATTAGCCTGCTGTACATTTTAAAGTTCATCCTTAGTATTCTACATTAAAAGGGGGCGGTGTTGGGGGGGTCGGAGGCAGGGTACTGCGCAGTAACAGGTCACTACTATAAACTCTCAAGTGCTGCAGTCATGAACTGATCAGTACTGTTCAGTTACCATACAATACTGCTAAGTTACATCCCTTGTAGTACTGTACATCACTTGAAGTCCTAAGAAGTACTGTGTGTGGTTACTGCGTAGTATTTAATTGAGCAGAGGAAGGGGAGCTTTCTTGCAGTTCCATGCACTTACTACATGGTACAGTTAAAGTATTTGGTTACGTATCTGTAACTCCAATGACCTGTCTTGAATGAAGCAAGAAATCCAGATACGAAGATGCTATTTTAAAGCTCCTATTTATGTGACTGAACTTCAGCAATCATTTCTTTTTGCAAAATACATGAACAAATTCGTTGTTGGATACAAAATGCATGGTATAATTTCTTGTATCGATATTGACCAGCTGAACTGCCTCCCAATAAGGATTGTAAACGCTATTAAATTTCAAGGGAGATAATTATGAATTAAAGAGAATTATCTCCCCCTTGCCTAGAAAACTGAAGTTCAACATATCACCTATTTGAACTAGTGAAATGCCTGTGCTACTCTTTTTCGTGATGTGATTTCCATCAATCTCAGACATCCATGTATTACCACTGATGCTCTTTGTTATCATTCAACTTAGAAGATATTTATTTTGTCCGCTTGAACTATAATTCATCATGTCAATGGATTATAGGTTAGCTAGAAATTAATATTTGTCATCCAAATTTCCTTTTTTTTTCTTCAGCATTGAAGGAGTCCAAATTGAATAACTGGTAATTCAGTGGACAACTGAAAAGTTTAAGATGAGGATTACAGTAAGTTCTGTAGTAATTCACCACCCAATTTTCCCCCAACTGTGACTGAAATTCAATCAGTTTTTCTAATAAATTTAATCACCCTCTACATTAATGAAGAAATAATGCACTAGCGCTGCTGCATGATTTTGGCCCATTTCCTGTTATTGTTAATTTGATCGCTCTCTGACATGATACTCACTTGTCTTATTTTATGTGATTGAATTGTTAGATGATTTACGATACATGTTTTTATGCGACCTTACCCGTGTCCACCTCTGGCAGCAAACATTTCATGGAAGGGAAATTGTCTGTGGAGATCCTTCTGAATATCGTCTAC
Organism: Hanleya hanleyi; assembly: GCA_036873755.1. Lineage (NCBI taxonomy): Eukaryota > Metazoa > Mollusca > Polyplacophora > Lepidopleurida > Hanleyidae > Hanleya > Hanleya hanleyi. Next base: position 31,596 of record JAVTVY010009124.1, read on the forward strand.
CCATTTTGGGTCACCATCTTGTTTAACCAAATCCTGCAAAATTTCACAATACATGTTTTATAGGTGATGCAAACATCTTGTACACAATTTTACCATTCAGAACTGCAATAGAACTAATCTATGAAGACAATAGTTCACTGAAGCAACATAATCCAAAGAAGTATTTTGAGATGTAAAATGTACCAAAAAATGTTTTGGTCACCAATCAACATGTAGTTGGAAGCCACCCACACAGTTTAATAATTTCATGGGAGATAATCCTGCCACTGAAGACTGCTATGACGAGTGCAGGATTCAAGTATGTTCCTTTGATCTAACCCCAGAACTGAAACTGATTTAGTTCTAACTATACACAGGGTTCCCATCCTTCAGAATTATCACAATTCCCTACCCTTTCCGGGACTTTTTTCAGACCAGAATTCTGGTTTCGCAGACAACAACAACAGGAACAGCAAATGATACAAGTCCATGGTTTATCTTCCAATCAAATAATTGTGTGCACATTGATTTTCAGCTGATTTTCTGCAAAAAAAATCTGCTAGGAAAAACAATGAAGTGAACTGAATCCATATCAGTTTTTTTATGAGACCAAATGGGCTCACTCCATAGTTTTTCTTGCGGAATGGCTCTGGACCGATTTCATATTAGGATAGAAAAAAAATTAGCGATTATTTCAGGATCAGGCAAGCCTTTACTGGGATGGTCTTAGTGCTTTTCTTGACAATATAGTTTGTAACCTGGAAACATGATCTATGGAAGTAACAATACGCACTTGATATTTGCCTTTGTTGTGGTCCATAAGGAACTGACTACCGCACAAGTACTGCCAGGCTCGAGGTCGTATTGATGGAGGAATCCCTTTCCTACACCGGTCCTTGACCTGGGGGAAAAATAGGTAATTATTAATTTTCTCTGAAAAAGCACAAATGAAAGCATCCAAGGCTGCTAAAAAACAGGGAAGGAATTGGTCCTGTTCAATCTATTTCTGATGTGTCTCTCGTTGCATACGTGATGTGAATTTGTGAAGCTTAGCTCTAATTATTGAAGAGACTAGGCAAATGAGAGTTGCATATGTGGTACCAGTGGACGATGGAAACAATTTTGTTGAGGCGTTCAACTGTTATCACAATTGTTTGACAACCCAATGAAATTACCTTTCCCCGATAAAGAACACAACACCGAAGATTAAAAATTGTATATTATCTGAACTAAACAAGATAACATTTTGGTAGTAACCCTACAATATTGCAGAGGTCGGTGTCCGCATCATAGTGAACATTGTTGCCCAGGAAGCAGATCGGCTTTCATTCATGGTTTATGTATTCATGCACACAGCAACCGGCAGCCAAAGCTCAATGACATTGTTATTGTAGACATGTACAAGAATGAAGTCACTGAATCTGATTCATATTCATAATTTATTTGTGTGGCAATTGACAACCAGAAAATAATATAAGTAGCCTATATAGATAGGTCTTCTTCAAGATTACACGTATGCCTAGCGGTACATCGAATAATTATTTTAAAATCCATTCAGCAATTGCACACAGAAAAAATACCCTTACGTTACTAAAAAATTCAATCACAGACACAGAAAACCATTATTAACATAAAAAAATAAATTTACCTCCACTGCCTGGCCCAAACGGAAAATTATTTTGTCAACTTCAACAGGTCAGAACAAAGCACTAAGTGGGGTATATATCCAATCTAATTTAAATTAAATCCTAACTGCCTCCCCATTTGGATATGTCGCTGTTAGGATCAACCGGCTTGCAGTAAGGCGCGTGTTGACCGATCCCGAGAGGTTTTCATAGTGCTTTGAAGGGAACGTAATGACAAGTGCTTTCTGGTTGGCTCAGCCGAAGCACACGCCAAGCTGTGGGGGAATCTTCTGATGTTGCCGCCCACCCGCCAGGTTGGCTCCATAATGCGGGGTAGAATTATGGACTCGTCCTTGACGTAACCTTGAGTCCATGAACCTATCCCCCCTGCCCGACTCAAGTAAAGTAGTTAAAATGCGGTTGTGATGTCATAAGACTATTAAATATTCATGAGCTGGGCGCTCCGAACACAAAATTCAATTGAAATCAGTAAGATCCTACATAGCGACATATACGATTGGAGAGCATTGATAGGATATTAATTTATTAAGATTGGGTATATATCCCACCTAAGATATTAAATCAAAGTTTGGATATTGAAATATATCCTAATTGGGATATTTTCACCGATTTTCATACTAAACGGCAATGTCGGATTTCGGCATCAAAACTACCAAAAACAAGATAGAATCTATAAAACTGACAATACGATTGTATAATTTTGCTGACCTTTTCTCGTCGACATTATTATCTGTGCAATTGCAATTACGTGCAATACTTTTTGATGCTGTTGTTGCAGTATACTTCCCATCAATAACCACTGTTGTATGTCTTTAAACGAACAGAAGAACTACTAGCACAATATGCCAGCTTGAACATATGGAAGTATGAAAAAAATATTCAAATTGCGATATTTTATCCCAATTGGGATATATATCCCAGTTAGTCCTTTTCCCTGACCTGTTCAACGAGCTGCCATTACGGATATGGTTAGATGGAGAAAACCATCCATGAATTGATGTGATATCTGACGGTCGTAATTCATGAATTACGACCGTCAGATATCACATCAATTCATGGATGGTTTTCTCCATCTAGGATATGGTAAGAATCAAGAACATTATTTTTGCTGGATGACAAATGATGCAGGACGATAAGATCAGTCAATGTGAAAATTGCAGTAAAAAGGATGCTTTCGCTTGATGAAATAAATCAAGTTTTCCTTGCAAGAAATGTTTTCAAACTTAGCACACAAAACGGCGGCTTTCAGTCATGCCATGTGCATGCTTTCAGTCACGCAGTAGCGCGGAAACTTGCAACATTCATTTATTTGATAATATTAACACGTGTGCGCCGGGAAACAAGTAATGAATTCAGTGACGGGTATAAAACGTTTTACACACCTCGATCTGTCCGAATGTCACACTCGCACAGTGTCAAAACTCTCCAGTCGACTGATGGAACGAAAACGAAACTGCCTCCTCGTCTCTCCTTTTCAAACTCTCTCACCGGGACTGCACTATAATTTTGGCAGTGCGGTTCAGCCGATCTTAAAAGATGACGTCTTTTCGTAAATTCGGTGTATTTCATTGGCTATCAGAACCGAAGATGAAGTGGGCATATTCCGTGATCTGAAGGTTAAAGTTGTATATTCCTCTGATCTTATGGTATGGGTAAAGATCTCCAAAGATTGTATTAATGCTGACAAAGACCTATACATTGGCACTGTGTATTTTAGACCACATAATGCTCCTTACTGGAAGCGACATTCTGATTTAGACCCTTTTGAAGAACTCGATAGAACTATTTGTCGATTTAAATCCCTTGGACATATAATGGTAGGAGGGGATCTCAATGCTAGGATAGGTGATAGACAGGAATTGATTATGTCTCATGAAGTTAGGTACCTCCCAGATCTACCAGATGAAACATGTAACTTTGTGGAAACCACTCGTATGAACCAGGACTCTACTGTAAATTCATTTGGACCCAAGCTCACCGAGCTGGTCACTAGTCATAAATTCATAATACTCAATGGTAGAGTCCCTGGTGACAACTTTGGCAAGTTCACGTGCCATACACACAATGGGAAGAGTACCGTAGATACATAATTGTATCAGAAACATTTTTTCCATATGTCAAATATTTCCATATATGTCCACTAGTTCATTACTCTGACCACTGCCAACTGTTCAGCTATCTTCGTCTAAAAATAACTCCCCAAACCCCACCTAGATTTCATAATAATATATTCTTTAGAAAAATTAAATTTCGAAGAATTTGGAACACTCAAAGCTATACACGTGTGCAAACAGCACTTAAAGAAAATAAAATCAGAGAGATGCTTAACACTTTCATAATGACTCCATACACCGATGATAAGGCGGGGGTCCAAGAAAGCGTTGGCAGTTTCACGGCCATACTACATATCCTGAATTCGAAAGCCTCTGTTCAAGTTAGAACGAATAAATCTTCCAAAAAAAACAAATGGCATGATCGTGACTGTAAGGCAGCAAAGACCAAGACAGAAGATAGCTACAAACATTATAACAGAAACCAGTCTGACAATTGTAGGAAAAATTACCTCAATATCAAGAAGGAATATAAGAAACTAGTTCGCAAAAAGAAATATGAATATTATCTAGACCTTGTACATAAGTTAGAAAAGGCTGACAAATCTGATGCTTCATACTACTGGAAACTAGTGAAAAAACTAGGTGTTTCTTGTAAACCTGATAGGATAATTACAGTAGACAAACATGTTATGGCTGACCATTTTGTACAACTTGTGGGTCAACCATCAAATGGCTTTAATAGCACGTCAAATATTAATGCTACGGAGGCATACAATTCTGATCTTGACAATATAATTACAGCCGAAGAAGTCCTAATAGCCCTCAAGGAGCTGAAAAATAACAAATGCCCAGGGGAAGATGAAATATGCAATGAACTCCTTAAAAGTGTAATTCCAGCAGTAATTGACCATGTTGTGCGACTTTTTAACATAGTATTTGATAACGGTTGCTTCCCAAGCGAATGGCAAGATTCATCTCTGATCCCCATATATAAGAAAGGGAGTCACTCTGATCCTAACAACTACCGAGGAATTGCTATTGGTAATGCACTGGGGAAGTTATTTAATAAAGTAATTAACCGTCGCATCTCAGATCATCTCGAGAACACTCAGAAAATTAGCCCCAATCAGGTAGGCTTCAAAAGGGGTCATCGAACTACCGATCACATTTTCACTCTCCGGACTATAATAGATAAGTATACTTCAAATAAGCATCCCTTATATGCATGCTTTATAGACCTGCGGAAGGCATTTGACTCGGTTAATAGGCCTATTTTATTTCAGAAGTTACTGGACAATGGCATTGGTGGGAAGACCTTTGACATTGTTACCTCTTTATATAAGAATATTACATACAATATCAGAATGGATGATGAGATATCCTCCAGTTTCCAAAGTCATCTAGGAGTCCGACAGGGCTGTACCCTCTCCCCTACACTATTTAACATATTTATTGACACTATAAAGGACCAATTCGACTATGAATGTGCTCCTATTTACTTGAATGGTCATCAACTTTCTCATTTATTGTTCGCAGATGACCTCTTGTTACTTTCAGAATCTCAAGCAGGCTTACAGGCCTGTCTAGATAAACTGGCAGAATACTGCTTAGACCAGCATCTGTCTGTCAATTTTGACAAATCTAAGGTCGTCATATTTAAAAAAGGTCCATCAGCACCTGTCTATAAGTGGTATTTAGGTGATCAAGAGATTGCTCAGTCTGATCGTTACCAGTACCTGGGTGTTATATTTTCCCGGACTGGTCACTTTCGTCTAAACACAGAGCAGTTACATAGAAAAGGCCTACGAGCATCTTACTCACTGTTCAATAACTTAGATGGGAAAGACATCCCAATAGATACAAGCTGCCATTTATTTCAATCATTAATTAAGCCTGTTCTGCTGTATGGCTGTGAGGTCTGGGGGGTAGATTCTCTTCTATAGAAGAATCCAGATACATTTTTATTGGAAAAAACCCAACTTCGTTTCCACAAACGCCTATTACAGGTTCACAAATCCACTCACAATTGGGGAGTGCGGAGTGAACTGGGTATTTATCCATTAATATATGATGTGATAGTACAGTCGGTGAAGTTCTATAATTATATTAGTGATTATCCTGACAGACTTGTGTACCATGCTTTGCAGGAACAAAAGAAATTGTCTGGTAGAAAAGTTGGCTGGCTTTATAAACTTAAATTATTTCTGAATAAGGAGCTTTCAATTGACATAGACAACACAAACACTTCTCAGGTCAAATCTTCTTTAGATGCATTCTTCCAGCAAAGCTTTCAGGCCTCCCTAGAGGACAAACCAACATCCAACGATTCTGGTAACAAAATGCGAACTTTTAGACTTTTCAAACATAGCATAAAACTTGAACCTTACTTAAAATTATGTCGAAATTCGGCCCATAGGAAAAACTTCACTAAATTAAGACTCAGTAACCATAAGCTCAAAATCGAAACTGGAAGACATGCTAAACCAAAAATCCCAGTTACAGAACGCCTGTGTGATACTTGCCACATGCTGGAGGATGAGATACACTTTGTGTTGTCTTGTCTAAAATATGCCCATGATAGACATGATTTGTTCGGTCAGATTAGATGTTCTTATCCAGACTTCCAAACTTTGACCAATATCGAGAAATTCATCTTCATTATGACACTGGATGATATCTGTCTGACGAGCAAGATTTGTCGAGTGTTACATAATTGGTGTCAGTTGTAGGTCTAACAATAATATTTGTATTGATCTATCGTATTTGACGAAACCGACTTGTTGAGTGTTGCATAATTGGTATCAGTAATACCATTAGTATTTGTATTAATCCATCTTATTTGACAAGTCGATTTGTCAGAATGTTACATAATAGGTGTCAGTAGGCCTACTGTATAAACGGCATCTGTATTGGTATTAACCTTTTGTAAAGGCCAACCGCCAGTGGTCAAAGGGAGGTAACCACAATGCACAATGTCTTCCACAAGTTATCAACACTCAGACATATATCTATCTCTCAGATATAACATATATATAAATATTCATGTCACTGTTTTATTGTTTCTCTTGTTGTATTTCTCTCAACATTTTGTACTCTGCCTTTGACTGGTGTCTGTACAATAAAATCTTGAATCTTGAATCTTGACCTGTGCCATATTGACCAGTTTACAGACAAAACACAATCTTTCGAAGAAAATCTCTCAAGATATCAGCAGAAGTGTTGTCCAGGAAACGCATTCGACATATTCTTCAATATCTGCACCTAGAAACGGCTCGTCGTGAGATTAATTCAGAGAAATTATTCGAAACTAGGTCGAACTACTTCATAGCGCATTCAATAAACGGAGTGACGCGGAACTTTCAGTCATTCTCTCATTTTGCGCAGGGGTGTTGTAATGAAAACCATACCGCTTGGATAGATCGCACCTCTGAAACTACCCATAAGCCAGTTCACCTAGCATGGCAAGAAACGGGGAATTTTCCCTGTTTAAAAAGGGCAGTTCGTCATGTAAGGATTTTCGAAACTGGGAATACTTTGTGCAATACAGCTTGTCAGGTAGCTTTTCCAGGTTCAACAAAGGCTCCCTACATGTAGTCACCTATTGTGTTTTCCTTACATGACGAATAGGCCCAAAAAAGGTTTCAATATAACTTTTGTGTCCGACTAGAGTTGTATACGTCCCCGAAGCTGGTATATTTCAGGCCAATAATACACATTCCACAATATTAAAGTAGCAGGCTATTGTCTGAGAACAGTCTGAGGGAAAATGTGATTTCTATCATGTCTATATACCAGGACTGCACAAATTGAAAATTCTGACTGCTTAACCCAAATATGGGTTTTGCTGAAATTTTTTGGGTAACCCTTCTTTGATTTGCATAAGCCATCACTATTGTATACAGGTTAATATCTGTAATTCAAGTGAACTGAAAATGGGTCACGGTACGCATAATGCAAGTTGCGTAACCTCTGCGCAAACCAAACCTATTGTTTGCACAATTTGTGCAGCCCTGTCATGCCTGTATACTAAAATGGTATTCCCATGATTGAACAAGTCATTCTTGCTACACCAGAGGCACTCAACTATGATACACATGTACCTCTGGCTGGAATACTGCACCGGGTCTTTATTTCACGCACAATTCAGGACACGTTACACCTGTCAAACACCATGACCTACAATTATGACCAATTGAAAGGTCCTATGGTTTACCACAAAATAACACAAGCAGAGAGAATTTGCGCAGTGCCAATTCAGCAAATGTGATTGGCCAGGACAATATCTCGGAACATTTGTATCAAACACAAACGAGCATTTATCGGCAATGGCTAGGCCCAGAGGGAATATGACAGAGAAAATCTGTTGCGCTCACGATGATGTGATGTGTATTCAATGGAAATTCATGGTACATGTAATGCTCAGAACCCATCAATAGACCACTTGCCTAATATATGCAGAACACATAAATGCATGTGCACTGAGCCACTGACGCTGACCTGACGCTCCTTCAGCAATAGCAAAATAACAATACATAGTGTGATTTTTTTTTTTTTTGAAGAACATGGCTGGAATGTTTGATATCAAAAATATGTACGGCTTTCAAGACATACTGTACCGTAATTCCAAAGCAACGTCACAAACCTGGCAAATCACGAAATGAAGAGCTACATAGTACCTACGACTTCGAGATGTTGCACCTGGGCATATGTTTTCCACGCAAAGACGTTCTGGGCATGCATGACACACAGAGACATCTGATGGTGGAAAAACGCCTATGGCTGTTAGAAAATGCTTGTATAGTTCCTATGTGTTGTATCATGACAGGCCGCGCGGCCTGTCATGATTGTACAAAAATTAGGAATTATTGAAAGCTCAGCCTAATTCAGATATTGAAATCTATATCACTGCCCTTGAATGATTGAAATTTGTGGTTGATTGAAATTTCACTGGTCCGATCATTAGAATAAGTTGTAACTTCCATCGTCGGATGGCCGATTTGATGCAAAACCACAATCAAGGAAAAAGACAGTTTCCACATTTGAACACAGCTGGAACTGAGGTATGGTACAAATCTTTTAGAAGTTTCTCATACATAAAATGCCGCATATAAAACTTAATGAAACAGAAATATGCCTTTTTGGTTCTATCATAATTTAACCCAGATAGAATGCTTGAGATAGGCACAGCAAAAGCTTAGGCTCATTAAAAAAATATTTTGTTTGTCACCGCTATATTTTCTCACCAACCCGAACTAAAATAAAATTTCTCCAATGTCTAAAACATGTTTTGTTCAAGCGGACAAGCATAGGAAATCAACCCAGGTTCACAAGATGATGTCCATATACAATGATAACCATAATCTTAATTAGTGTATTTCACTAATTATGTTAACACACTAATTATATTAACAACATCGAAGAGCTTTCACAGCATATATTTCGTATATAATTTCTAGTGCCAGACTAAACATGCTAAAATATTAATGAAAGTAAAAATCTGCCCACCCGGCAAGCAGGTGGAGATTAACGAGTTGGGAATATACTGGTGCACGGTGCATGGACATTGCTGAATGATGACCCGAGATTCGACAGCAGTCAGTATTTTGGAGCATCGAGCCAATACAACATGTTTGAAGGCTCACCTGATAGTATAGAGCCACAAGTTAGGACTTGTTATGACCTCGGGTTATGAACTGAAAACCAGACACATATGGACGTTGATGTAACAAACCCTAATTTATCTACCTTTTTAAATCGTTTGCTCATCCACTTCTCCCAGTTTTCAAACATTTCTAGCCATTTTAGCTCCCTTTTCCTCACAATCTCTACTGGAACTCTGGACTCCCTGGATAAAACAGGATAAATAGACAAATAAATTTATGGGAACGTACGCAGATTGGAAAGAAAACAAAACCTGTGATATGAGCTATACATATTACAATTAGCCAGATCAGTGTTTAAGATGTCCGTCTATATTTCATGTGAATGTCATGAGACAAAGGACAACAATAGTCTGTCTGGGTACAACAATGAGTCAGACTTGCGGCTTTACGGTAATATAAATACCTAAACAATAGAAGCTTACAGTCTATAGGTTAAAGGGTAAGGCCATTGTCATTTGATTGGTGGTTTAGCATGACCAGCCCTCATCTAAATTTTGAGGGTGAATAATTAAAATGGACGAGGAATTTACATTTTCATGAGTAAAACTTACTCATTTTCTTCATATTCATATACAATTGGTTTACAATTTAATAATTAATAATAAATAATTATAGCATCTAGAATGTGTACTAAAAAAACCACGGTCCTGCTAAATAACCAATCGAGTGACAATAGCCTAACTGTGGTACTCGTGGAACTGTACATCATATTCAAGAAAATGATATGAATATTAAAACATTATAAAGTTTCCCCTCAACAGTTCAATTGTATTCTGTCTCAGAGGATTAAAAGTCAGGTATCTACATTGGGAGAGAAATCTTCACTGCCCATGATTTTGAAGATCTTTTTAGGCGGGTGAAAGAAGACTGTATCTTAGGTTATTTGAGAGAAATCGGTTTGTTGTAGAAGTTTTAATGTGTGTATATTTTAATATGTTGGATTACTAAGTTATTCACTTGTATACTTAGATACTATTTTGTTTGATCGTCGCTATATAGCTGAAATATTGCTGAACGCGAGATTAAACCTTAATTCTCTGTCTCTCTTCTATACAGCCTGTGGGATGCCATGGCAATGTAAAGAATGGAACAGATTTTGGCAATGTAAAGAATGGAACAGATTTGTAATAACATTGCGTTGTGACCTTGTTAATGGTCCCATAATAGAAACATCAAGCTCCGATATGCTTGTGACACTGTGCACTACCATAACATTCATAACATTGAATTATTTAAATTAAAGTCGTAAAAAAAGAAACCGGGTAAAATCCTATAATTTGAAAGGTTATCTGGAATATGACGTAAACTTAATTGCAAAAGTACCATAGTTACACTTTAATATTCGTTACAGGTGCAAATGTAAATTTGAAAGTCAAAAAATAAAATAAACCCCCAAAAACTACAAAATATTGTATACTGTACATGGTTTACTGCCAGTAAAGTATAGAGCAAAGTTAGTCACAACTGTTCCTATCAATAATACCTGTGGTTGATAGTCACACACGCTGTTCATTAATCTTCATTGAGTACAACCCGCACTGTAAATTGTCATCCTGATGCTCCTTACCGGTTATTTTCTTGAAGCCAACTCCTTCTCCTCCACACTTGACATCTTTACTATTGTTTAAAATGCTGATGATTAGTCGTACATAGGTCACCATCACAGGCCCGCAAAACAAGAGATTTGGGGGGGGGAGTGTGTGTGGTAATAGGGTGAAGTGTCGAAATATGGGGTCTCTATATATAACCCCATGATTTATATAAATAAACATAAAGGTGTGAAACGGACTATGGGTGAATCGAGAAATAAACGGTTTACCGCCAAACAAAATACATCAGCATATTCTACAAGTATCACTTTATATACTCCCGTCGTCAAATTAGTAAATTTGTGCAATTTTTTACCTTTGCCGGGCGATTCAAAATCCAACGTAACTGTCCGTCCATCTAGGAACAGTTAGATTATGGCGGGCTTCGTTCTCAATTCTGAATGGCAAGTCGCGACAGCTGATCAGTGCGTGACCTCTCTTGCCGAAGGCGTGTCGCTACTGACCAATCAGAATTGAGAACGAAGCCCGCCATAATCTAACTGTTCCCAGATGGACGGACAGTTACGTTGGATTTTGAATCGCCCGGCAAAGGTAAAAATGTGTACAAATTTACTAATTTGACGATGGGGAATATATAAAGTGATACTTGTAGAATATGCTGATGTATTTCGTTTGGCGGTAAACCGTTTATTTCTCGATTCACCCAAAGTCCGTTTCACACCATTATGTTTATTTATATAAAGCATGGGGTTATAATAAGAGACCCCATATTTCGACACTTCACCCTAATACCACCCCCACCCCCCAACTCGTTTTGCGGGCCTGTGGTCACCATGCATGCACACTTGGACAGTCTACACAACATGGCATCTACCGTAATATGGGAGAGGTGGGGGTTGCTATGAAAATGGCTCGCACACAGCTAATCATCAGCATTGAAAACAGTAAAAGCGACAAGCGTGGAGAAGGAGTTCGCTTCCAGAAAATAATCGGTAAGCAGCGTTAGGAACAGTTGTGGCTAGAGCAAAGTATGCTTTCATACAGATGTCTGTTCTTAATATGCAATCACCACTCACAACTCAGGGTCTGTATACTGTTGTCCTCCGAGAAACCCATAACGATCTGTTGATCTAACAGGCACCCCGTTAGCTCGTGATGGCGACTTGTTCCCCATTTCATTCTCGTCCTCATCATCACTGTCCGAGTGCAGGTCACTTCCGATGATATCATGATCATTATATTCAGTCTCTGCACGACGTGCATTAGCCATGGCTGGACAGTTCCAACACGAATATTAATTATTCAAGATTTCTTGAAATTTTACCATGACTGTTTTTCTGAATTCAGTCTTAGATTTGTAAATGTGGCTCAGGCACTCTATAATTCTGCCCGTTTTACATCACAAGTTTTCACTAATCTGGTTATTATTCAGATTACCGAGTATATACGAGAAAGATGTTGTTTGTTTTTGTTGTTGCTGAGGCTAACCCAGAACAACCACTTGCTTCATCTCTTGCTTCATCATGTCATCAAAATTTCGATTGAAGTTCATGTTTGAAATCATAACAGGAAGAAAAGAGTCTGTGTGTGTGTGCAAAAACCTCCTATTTAACCCTTCATGCTGTATAGACAAGAACTAGTTTGGAATGGCGAAACATCCGAACCACTCCTCTCACATATCTCAACACGAAATCTTTCCTTTGCTATCATTTTTTGGAAGACATCCCCCCGGTCTCATAAAACTGACACACCTGAGCGCATCGTTTCTTCGGCAATTTTCGGTGTGTTCCGGTTGCGAGTCGTGAATGGCCTCGGATACCAGCTACGCATTTCTACATACATCGAAATTTAAACTAGCCACCAAAGAGACGTGGTTCCCGAATGATACACAAACTTCCGCAATGACA